>JAGIQG010000029.1:565565-645588 GCA_024679065.1 Sphyrna mokarran | reverse complement strand
GGACCTCTACAAGAGGGATGGTCTGCACCTGAACACGGAGAGGTACATATCTTGGGAGGTAAATTTGCCGAGTGCATCGGGGGGGTTTCAAACTGATTGTGGGGGGATGGGAACCTGAAATTGTTGTGCCAGTATAACAGGAAGGCTGTGAATGGAGGAGGGTCACGGATGAGGTTTCATAGGTCCGCAGCAGTATAGTGGCACACGGGAGAGTGTTTGAAGTGTGTATACTTTAATGCGAGGACATATAACTGCAATAATGTGGATGAACTTAGTAGGCCTGGATTTTGGTCTGGGGACTTTCGATGTTGTGGCCATTTCAGAGACGTGGATAGAGCAGGGGCAGGAATGGTTGTTGCAGGTTCCGGGGTTCAGATGTTTCAGTCAAAGCAGAGGTGGTGGTAGAAGAGGGGGAGGAGTGGCATTGTTAGTTAAGGACAGCATTACGGTGGCAGAAAAGACGTTTGATGTAGACTTGTCTGCTGAGGTAGTGTGGGCTGAGATTAGAAACAAGAAAGGAGAGGTCACACTGTTGGGAGTTTTTTTATAGGCCTCCAAAAAGTTCCAGAGAAGTAGAGGAAGAGATTGCAAAGTTGATCCTGGATAGGTGTGAAAGTAACAGGGTAGTTGGAATGGGGGACTTTAACTTTTATAATATCGATTGGAAAAGCTATAGTTCAAGTACGTTAGTGGGGTCAGTTTTTGTTCAATGTGTGCAGGAAGGTTTCATGACTCAGTATTGAGATAGGCCAACAAGAGGTGAGGCTATATTGGATTTGGTACTGGGTAATGAACCAGACCGGGTGTTAGACTTGGAGGTGGGTGAGCACTTTGGTGATAGTGACCACAATTCGGTTACGTTTACCTTAGTGATGGAAAGGGATGGGCACATACCGAATAACAGTAGTTATAGCTGGAGGAAAGGTAATTATGAGGCTATTAGGAGAGATTTAGGATGCATAGGGTGGAGCAGGATATTGCAGGGGCTGGGGACATCTGAAATGTTGAGCATATTTAAGGAACAGGTTCTGCATGTCCTTAGTGAATATGTACCTGCCAGGCAGGGAGGAAGTGGTCGAGTGAGGGAACCATGGTGTACTAGGGAAGTTGAATCTCTGGTGAAGAAGAAGAAGGAAGCTTATATAATGATGAGACGTGAAGGCTCAGTTAGGGCACTGGAGAGCTATAAATTAGCCAGGAAGGAGCTAAAGAGGGAGTTGAGAAGAGCTAGAAGAGGACACAAGAAGACTTTGGTGGATAGGATTAAGGAGAATCCTAAAGCTTTTTACAGGTATATAAATAATAAAAGATTGGTTAGGGCAAGATTAGGGCCAGTCAGAGATAGCAGTGGGAAGTTCTGCGTGGAGCCTGAGGAGATAGGAGAGACACTGAATGAGTATTTTTCGTCAGTATTCACGCAGGAGAAAGACAATGTTGTCGGGGAGAATACTGCGATACCAGGTTGTAGACTGGGCAGGATTGAGATTCTTAAGGAGGAGGTGTTAGAGAATCTTAAGGGTATGAAAACTGATAAGTCCCCTGGGCCAGATGGGATTTACCCTAGGATTCTCTGGGAGGCTAGACAGGAGATTGTAGAGCCTTTGGCTTTGATCTTCATGTCGTCGTTGGCTACAGGTATAGTGCCGGAAGACTGGAAGATGGCAAATGTTGTCCCTTTGTTCAAAAAGGGGAGTAGGGACCATCCTGGAAATTATAGACTGGTGAGCCTGACTTCTGTTGTGGGCAAAGTCTTGGAAAGTAATTATAAGGGATAGGATTTATAAGCATCTAGAGAGAAATAAATTGATTAGGGATAGTCAGCACGGTTTTGTGAAGGGTTGGTCGTGCCTCACAAACCTTATTGAGTTTTTTGAGGAGGTGACCAAAGAGGTAGATAAGGGTAAGGCAGTTGATGTAGTGTATATGGATTTTAGCAAAGCGTTTGATAAGGTTCCCCATGGTAGGCTACTGCAGAAAGTGCAGATGCCTGGGATTGAAGGTAATTTAGCAGTTTGGATTAGGAATTGGCTAGCTGATAGAAGACAGATGGTGGTGGTTGATGGGAAATATTCAACCTGGAGTGCAGTTACAAGTGGTGTCCCTCAAGGATCTGTTTTGGGGCCACTGCTGTTTGTCATTTTTATAAATGACCTAGATGAGGGTGTAGAGGGTTGGATTAGTAAATTTGCTGACGATACCAAAGTGGGGAGAGTTGTAGATAGCGAGGATGGATGTTACAGTTTGCAGAGGGACATAGATAGGTTGCAGAGCTGGGCCGTGAGGTGCAAATGGAATTCAATACGGATAAGTGTGAGGTGATTCACTTTGGTAGGAATAACAGGCATATGAAATATAGGGCTAATGGAAGGACCCTTAATAGCGTTGTCGAGCAGAAGGATCTTGGGGTACAAGTACATAGCTCTTTGAAAGTTGGCACCCAGGTTGATAAAGTTGTTAAGAAGGCGTACGGTGTGTTAGCTTTTATTGGTAAGGGATTGAATTTAGGAGCCGTGAGGTTATGTTACAACTGTACAAAACTCTGGTGCGGCCTCACTTGGAGTATTGCGTACAGTTCTGGTCGCCGCATTATAGGAAAGATGTGGAAGCATTGGAAAGGGTGCAGAGGAGGTTTACCAGGATGTTGCCTGGTACGGTGGGAAGGCCTTATGAGGAAAGGCTGAGGGACCTGAGGTTATTTTCATTAGAGAGAAGGTTACGCGGTGACCTAATTGAGGCATATAAGATGATCAAGAGATTGGATAGGGTGGATAGTGAGAGCCTTTTTCCTCGGATGGTGATGACCAACACGAGGGGACATAAATTTAAATTAAGAGGTGGTAGTTATAGGACGGATGTCAGAGGCAGGTTCTTTACACAGAGGGTGGTGAGGGTGTGGAATGCCCTGCCTGCAGCAGTTGTGGACTGGCCTACTTTGGGGGCATTCAAATGGTCGGTGGATAGGCATATGGATGATATTGGAATAGTTTAGGTTAGAGGGTCCGCTGGCCGACGCAACATCGAGGGCCGAAGGGCCTGTACTGCGCTGTAATGTTCTATGTACTTGTGACACTCAAAAATAAACTTAAAAGCTCAAGATGGAATGGAGGTCAGTAACCCAAGTCTATAAAGTGGGACTGAATCTTCCTGGAAGTGGCCTCTTAAAATGCAACAGTATAAAATTAAAACCTGACAACTGCAACTTCACTAAAAAAAAGGAAGTTAAAAACCCTCAATAAGTTTCCGAATGCTTAAACTGATAGCCATGGAATAATTTAACCAGATGCTATGGAGAAAATTTTCCAGTCCTGCCCACATGGGAATTGTAGATCATTTAAAGGCCCATTGACATCGGGAGAAAATTTTCAGTTTTGGGGCATATCTGGCCAGAAAACCCCATCCTATAACTCCTGTTACCATTGAGAAGTTAATAGGAAAGCAACAGGAGATGTCTGTGTTAGTCACTCACAGACAATGGCCAGGAATTCTCTGACGTCCTCCGCCATTGGAATTCTCTGGTCTTGTTGTTGGGAATGGAGATTTGGGTTGAGTGCCAAATTTTCCATTCTCGCCAGCAGCAGTAGCAGGGCGTACTTCATCAGAGAATTCTCTCCAATGTCTTTCAATCTATCTGGTCCTAGACAGTAATTGTGCTGTGTGATTGCCTGAAGGATACAAAGGAGACTCTGGGTACTGCTGAACATGGAGATTCCAGAGAAGAAGCCCAGCAGCTCGATCAGAAACATACCCAGCGTCACCGACAATGCCACAATTAATCTGGAAGGAAGAAAAGGACCACAATCAACAGGCATTCAAGTGAAACCAATAAATTCTTGTGCATAGACTTCTAGAGAAAAACTAGAATCAGATATACAAAATACATTTACCAAGACAATACAAGCTTAATCTACCATTAATAATAAAAACAAAGTGTTGAAAAAATACAGCAGTATCTGTGGATAAAGAGAGTTAATGTTTCAAGTCCAATATGACTTTTCTTCAGAACCTTTAATCTGCCATCATATTAGAGTGATCTGTCTTTTCAGAGCAAGACTTTCATGAAAAGAGAAGACATGGAGGGTAAGTTAATTTTGGAGCCACAAGTTCCAAGATTCCAGCAGATAGCAGTTTTAATGAGGGGAGAGTTCTTTCCTGCTTCACGGAAGACAGCACAGGCTGTTGGCCTGGATTCCTGTCCTCATTGGAAATCAAACAGTAATCAACCGTAAGAACCATAGGCGGTTAGCACAGCTGCCTCTCAGCACCAGGACTGAGGTTCAATTCCTGCCTCAGGTCACTGTCAGTGTCAAGTTTGCCCATTCTCTCTATATCTGCATGGGTTTCCTCTGGATGCTCCGGTTTCCTCCCACTGTCCAAAGATGTGTAGGTTAGGTTGATTGATCAATCTAAATTGATCATAGTGTCAAGGGGATTAGCCGGGTAAATATTAGGGGTTACATGACTAGTGCCTGGGTGGGATTGTGGTGGGTGCAGACTTGATGGGCTGAATGGCCTCCTTCTTCTCTGTAGGGTTTCTATAATTCATAGAAACCTAGAAAATAGGAGCAGGACTAAGCCATTTAACCCTCCGAGGCTGTTCCACATTCAATACGTTCATGACTCATCCTTCAACTTAATAGCTTGATCTCACTTTTCCCCCAATTCCTTTGATCCCTTTAGCTCCAACAGCTATAGCTAACTCCTTCTTGAAAACATACAGGGCATGACTTTATTGCCCACTGTGCCAGTCAATCTCACGACACATGGGGAAGGGGCCAATAATCGAACATGCCAAAAGCCATCTTCCTGGTCCTATTTTGGTCTGCCACTCAATACAAGCATGGCCGTTTCAAAAGCTCACTGTCTGAAGGTTCTTGAAAAGATTCACCTCAGCATAACCAAACATTGAAACAAGGCACAGCAGTCTGTATGCTGGCCAGGGATTTCATTCATTGAACAGATGGTCTCTTGCTGTGTCACTTATGTCACTAACAGACGGGAGCAGAAAGAGCCACTCCTACCCTTCTCATTCCCATCGAGATCTTGGGACTGGCTTGGCATGGATTTATTTGACTAAACGTAGAACATAGAACATTACAGCACAGAACAGGCCCTTCGGCCTTCGATGTTGCGCCGACCAATAATGCCCCTCCAAACTAAACCATTCCCTTCTCTTCCATATACTTATCAACTAACCTCTTAAACGCCACCAAACTTGGCACATCTACAACTGCCGCAGGCAGGGCATTCCACTCCTGAACCACCCTTTGGGCAAAGAACCTACCTCTGATATCCGTTCTATAACTATCCCCCCTTAATTTAAAGCTGTGTCCCCTTGTGCTAGCTTTCTCCATCCTAGGAAAAAGGCTATCACTGTCCACCCCATCTAAACCTCTAATCATCTTATATGTTTCAATAAGGTCTCCTCTTAGCCGCCTTCTTTCTAACGAAAACAACCTCAAATCCTCAGCCTCTCTTCATAAGACCTGCCCTCCATACCAGGCAACATCCTGGTAAACCTCCTCTGTACCCTCTCCAATGCCTCCACATCTTTCTCATAACGTGGGGACTAGAACTGCACACAATACTCCAAGTGCGGCCGCACTAGAGTTTTGTACAGTTGCAACATGACGTTGCAGCTCCGAAATTCAATCCCCCTACCAATAAAAGCTAAACGGAAAATCTTTCCCAGAATGGTTACTATTATTTCCAATGTGTAGAGGTGCAAAACCTACATGGCCATACCTATGAGGCTGTTATTACCTCTTGATGAAAACATGTCTACAAATTTTGGATATAGTCATTTCCGATAACACACTGCTGTCTGCCAGAGTTTTCAGTCCTTCACAAAGTCACATGGATTTGTAGACCTTCTAAAAATACCCCAGACCAACAGAGAAGTTAAGAGAGCAGTATTGAAGAAGGTGGTTGCTGAAGGAGATCTAGCAGATGCTCTATGGTTTTCCAATCCTCACCAGTTACAAGGGAAGGTACCGGAGGACTAGAGAAGTGTAAACGTTGTTTAAAAAGGGATCACAGGAAATGCTGAACAATTATAGGCCAGTTAGTCTGACATTGACAATGGGCAAATTAGTCGCAACAATTCTGCAACACAGGCTTAAGTTTCATGCAGAAAGACCTGGATTTGTCAGGGATGGTCAGCATGGATTGTCTTGCTTCACAAGCTTGATTGAATTCTTTGAGGAAGTGACAAGAATGCTTGAAGAAGGTAGTGCATGTTGTGAACATGGATTTTAGCAAGGCACTTGGTGAAGTCCAACATGGCAGATTAATCAAAAAAGTATAAAAGCCCATGTAATACAGGGTAATGTGACAAGCTGGCTTAGTAACAGAAAACAGAAAATAATTTTAATGGCTGCCCTTGCGAATGGAAAGTTGTTTCAAGTGATGTTCCAAAGGGCTCAGCGCTGGTACTCACGCTGTTTGTGTTATACATTAATGATTTGGATGTGAACATGGGGTTGGGGCACGATTGGGAATTTGTACATGACACGAAGATTGGCCGAGTGAATAGTGGATAGTGCAGGTGACAATCTACAAAATGATATTGATGGGTTACTGGAGTGAGCGATAACGTAGCAGATGGATTTTAACATAGGAAAGTATGAGGTAACGCAGTAAAGTGAGGTTAAACAGTTTTAGGGCATACACAATAAATGGGAACATAACTAAGAAGGGTAGATGAAGTGAGAATCTTGGTGTATGGGACAGCAGTTCGAGTCACAAATTTGTAAAGAAGGAATATGGAATGTTCTCATTCATTGGCAGAGAGATAGATTATAAAAGTAAGGATATAATGTTGGAATTACTTTAAAAAAATTGGTGAGGCCACAACTGGAATATTGTGTGCAGTCCTGGTCACCATAATACAGGAAGGACTTAATTGCTCTGGAGACAGTGCAGAGGAGGTTTACAAGAATGCTGTCAGGGATTGGAAAATGTAGCTATAAGCAGAGATTGGATAGGTTGGGGTTATTTTAAACATAGATACAAGATAAGATAGGTGTAGAAGGGACACGAGGAAGAACTTCTTTACGCAGAAGTGGTGGATTCTGGAATTCACTGCTCAAGTTGCTGATGAAGGCAGAAACCCCTAATAATTTTAAAAACTACCTGGATCTGCAACTTAAGTGCTTAAGCTATAGGTTATGGGCCAGGTGTAGAGAGGTGGGATTAAGGAGGACAAGATGTGCCAAGTAGCGTCCTTCTTTGTTGTAACTTTTTCTATGGTTCTAAAGTCAACTTTGGGCTTTCTCTGCTCAGATACTATTCAACACCCTAACATTGTTGGTTCGCCTGTGTGAACTTCTGATGGACCACAACTTCCCTTCCTGTCATAAAATCTTGTTACCAAATGCATGGTGAAAGACCATGATCAAGCTCGGAAGAAACCTTGCTGCGTGAGTCAAGCTCATACTTTAACTGACAATTCAGAGCTCAGAACCTGTGAGAGGATACACATCACAGAATCATCAGCTGTGGTAACTTAAAGACTATGCAATGAGATCCAACAGATCAGGACAAAGCAGATATGGTTCGGTGGAAAAAAAACCTGCCCTACTGCAAAATGATTGACAGCATGGACAGAATTCACTGAACCTGAAGAATGAGTGTCACACCTACTAGATCACAAATGAGGACATCAGCAGTGATAGCCCTCTCTAAGTAATCTCAAAATCATAGAGTTATAGACGTTCAGTAAATGGAAACAGGCTCTTTAGCCCATCTTGTCCAAGCCACCCTTTTTTTCATTAAAACTCCTAAGCTAATACCAATTGCCCACATTTGGCCCATATCCCTCTATATCCATCATACATGTAACTATCTAAATGATTTTTAAAAGACAAAATTGTACCTGTCTCTACTACTACCTCTGGCAGCTTGTTCCACTCACCACCCTCTATGAAAAAATTGCCCCTCTGGATACTTTTGTATATCTCCTCTCTCACTTTAAACCTACACGCTCTAGTTTTAGACTCCCCTACCTTTGAGAAAAGATATTTACTATCTAGTTGATCTATGCCCCTCATTATTTTATAGACTCTATAAGATCACCCCTCAGCCTCATACACACCAGATTAAAAAGTCCCAGTCTATCCACCTCCATATAACTCATTAAGTTCTGGGAGCATCCTCGTAAATCTTTTCTGCACTCTTTCCAATTTAATAATATCCTTTCTATAATAGGCTGACCACAATTGTACAAAGTATTCCAAGTGTGGCCTTATCAATGTCTTGTACAACTTCAACAATTCCTGTATTCAACGTTCTAAGCGATGAAACCAACCATGCCAAATGCCTTCACCACTCACACTCTGTCTGCCTGCTTTAGGATTCTTATCTACTCCTGAAGAGGATCAACCAGAACTGAAAAATTGGCTCTAATCTCTCCCCACAGATGCTGTCAGGCCTGCTGAGATTTTCTAGCATTTTCTGTTTTTGTTGAAATTCCATACTAGTTCCAGGAGACTGGAAAAACCACCAAAGAGACATTGCCTTTCAGAAACTTTAGGTGTAGGAAATGTTAATATGGAGATATACAGTAAAGGGTCACCCTTGAATTGCTGGGATCAAAGTTTACATCACCACTCAACGTGTTTAATGGCTGCGTTGAAAATATGCATAATGTCATTATGATATGTCCCTTCAGCGGTGTAGTACTTACTCTGCGTCACGCCTTTGATACTGTTCAGGGGTGTAGGTGGGAGGAAGACAGGCGAGGACATTGTTCCTCTGCAACAAGAAGGTATAAACATCTTGAAAGGAATAAACCCTTCTTATATTATAAGCAAAACAAAATACAGTACAAAAAATTGGAATACATAAATAAGCCCTCGCATAATGTAAATTTGTAAGTGCAAATTTCTTAAGATTATTTTTATTCATTTATGAGACATAGGCATCGCTGGCTGGCCAGAATTTTTTACCCATCCCAAGTTGTCCTTGGAGGGCAGTTGAGAGTCAACCACATTGCTGTGGCTCTGAAGTCATGTGCAGGTCAGACCAGGTGAAGACATCAGATTTCCTTTCCAAAAGGATATTAGTGAGTGAGATCAGTCTTTCTGACAATCAAGCTATTATTTCTACCTCACAGAGGCTGAGCATTAACTCTCAGCTACTTCCTCCTACCTCACCGTGGGCTACGATCACACCACTAAACATCAAGCCATTATCACCAACATGGTTATTGACCTCATTTTTTCTGGATGCCTCCCCCCCCAACCTCCCTCCCCTCCCTCCCGCCCCCCCCACCTCCCTCTCACTCCTCCCCCCCCCCCCCCCCCCCACCCCAGCTCCAACCTCAGACAGCCCACTTTTTCATCCAATGTGAAGGGTCATCTAGACGCAAAACATCAGCTCTTTTCTCCCCAACATAATCATGGACTGCACACACCAGACATATTTTTTTCCACTTTATTCCTTTAGGTAAAAAATACAAAAGTCTGAGGACATGTATCAACTGACTCAAGAACATAAAGTTCCCAGGTTCCTGGGATCTAGCAATATCTGGGATTTCCCAAAGGTCAGGAAACGAGTGCTTGTTTGTCGAACATCTATAAACATTTAACTTTTATTTAATTAAGGCATCGGTAATACAAGATTATGTCAATTTTTCACTTACAACAGCGGATGGACATTACGGAGCAATGCCTAAAGAACTAGCCTCATATTGTGCTCAGATGCTAACCAATGTATCTGCAGAGGACCCAATGAGCATATCTGTGCTGCAAATCAAAGATGTTGGCCAGGTTTTCCCAATCAGGTTCAGGCAGACACATGCCCTCACTACAAACCAGCAAATTCACACTATGAGAAATTGTTCATCTGCTCCATATGTGGGAAGGATCTCACTTTGTTATCTGGCTTTTGGTTGCACCATGAGATAAAAAAAATGGTCATTAAGAATGCATTATCAATGGAGAGGGACTTTAGCCTTAGTGAGTCAGAGATCAAGTGAATATAGTTGGTTCAAAGTGAGAATTCAATTGGTAAATCAAGTTCAATTTTAGAGTCAAAGTCAGATTCTGACCTCTGACCAATATTAAATTAAATAGTCTAGTTGGGCAGAATTATTGGCAGTTAAACAAAACAAAGAAACAAAGAACAAAACAGCACGGGAAACAGGCCTTTCGGCCCAAAGAGCTTGCGCCGCCACCCCGATGTTCCCACCTCTACCCGTGATCCCTGTCAATGTTTATAGATCTATGGATTAAAAACCAAATTTGAAACAATTTAGGGAGAATTTGTTTTGCCAATTAGCCTAAGAGCACATCTTTGGGATGTGGGAGGAAACCGTAGCACCCGGAGAAAACCCACGCAAGCACGGGGAGAATGCGCAAACTCCCACAGACA
This sequence comes from Sphyrna mokarran, assembly GCA_024679065.1. Taxonomy (NCBI): domain Eukaryota; kingdom Metazoa; phylum Chordata; class Chondrichthyes; order Carcharhiniformes; family Carcharhinidae; genus Sphyrna; species Sphyrna mokarran. The sequence goes on along the minus strand of JAGIQG010000029.1, from coordinate 635,217 downwards.
CAGGCCCAAATCCATGTATCTGCACAGCACAGCGATAGTCACTGAGCTGTCATGTTGCCCATCAAATGGTCCAGGTCAAGCGTACACTAACGACATGAAGCACTAGGATGCTCTCGAAAAAAATCCAAGAGCAGCCCTCTCACGACCCATCGCGTGTATGCCCCTTGTTAGACAACAAGGTGGACCAAAGCACCTGTAGGATAAAAACAAGTACATCAATATCATCGTCTATTTACACACTCCCCAGGGACTCCCAAGGCTCATGATCCCTATTTTAAATCAGTTTTCTATACCCCTCCATTCCCATTCTGTTTATGTGCCCATCTAAGTATTTCTTAAATAACTCCAGAGTACCTGCCTCCACCACTTTACTTGGCAGCGCATTCCATACCCCCACCACCCTCTGTGTGAAAAAACTCCCTCTAGCATCCAAATTATTACCTTACCCCCCTCACCCTAAGCCCATGACCCCTCGTGCTATTTGAGTCCATCCTAGGAAAAAGCTTAACCCTGTTTACTCTATCTATACCCTCATAATCTTGTACACCTCTATTAGATCTCCTCTAAGTCTACGTCTTTCTAAGGAAAACTGTCCCAATTTGCCTAACCTCTCCTCGTAACTCAGGCCTTCCATATCAGGCAGCATCTTGGTAAACCTCCTCTGCACTTTCTCCAGAGTCTCCACGTCCTTCCGGTAGTAAGGCGACCAGAACTGGACGCAGTATTCCAAATGAGGTCTAACCAACGTTTTATATAACTGCAACATTAGAGGCCAACTCTTGTACTCTATACGCCTTCCTATAAAGGCTAGCATAGGTGTTGATTTTTGTAGCAAGGCGGCAAGATGAAAAATGACTCATCACAGCTCTATATAAGGGACTTTGTAAAGTGTATGGTCAGAAAGTAGCACACAGTCTGTGACGCAAAACTTTGGTCCGAGTGAGACAAAGTGTATATATTTGAGAATTTGGTTCTAATTGGAATTTTGTTCCGCAGAGAGAAAGATTTATTGCAAGAAGTGTGATTTAGTGCCGAGAGTTGGGTAATTTAGGCAGTTAGAGATGGAAGAGAAAGAGATAGTTGTTCGTTTTTTGGGTTTTCTCCGGGAGCTCCGGTTTCCTCCCACATCCCAAAGATGTGCTCTTAGGCTAACTGACAAAACAAATTCTCCCTAAATTGTCTCAAATTTGGTTTTTAATCCATAGATATATAAACACGGACAGGGATCACAGGTAGAGGTAGGAACATCGGGGTGGCGGCGCGGGCTCGTTGGGCCGACGGGCCTGTTTCCCGTGCTGTTTTGTTCTTTGTTCTACCTTTCCAGCCTTCAGGAAGTGGTCTTACTCTGCTATGGAGAAGAAGCTACTTATTTAACTGAATATCTTCAGCTAATTTATTCCTAAATTTGTTCCTGAATTTTATTCCTAAAGTTCAAAACTGTATATATTTTTAAAATATATTCGATTGAAAAAGTATATAATTGAATTAAATAATTGTCCACTAGTCTACCATTGGTGCTGGGCCCCTGTTGTTTGTCATGTATATTAATGATCTAGATGGGAATGTAGGGGGTATGATCAGTAACTTCTCAGATGACATGAAAATGTGTGATAAGTAGTGAGAAGATAACAGAATGATATTGACTGACAGGCCACATGGATAGAACAGTGATAAATGAAATTTAAGTCTGAAAAGTGAGGTGATACATTTTGGGAGCTCTAACTAGGCAAGGAACACACAATGAATTGTGGGATGCTAGAAAGTACAGCAAACCAGAGGGATCTGGGTGCATGTCCAAAAATTCCTGAAGACAGCAGGACGAGTAGATAACATAGTTAAGAAGAGATGTGAGATACTTGACTTTGTTATCTGAGACATATATTATAAGACCAGGAAGGTATGATGAAGCTGTATAAAACATTTGCTAGCGCACTGTGTGCAGTTCTAATCACCAGACTATAGAAAGGATGTGATTGCATGAGAAAGGGTGCAGGGGAGATTCACCCGGATGTTGTTTGCACTGAAGTGTTTCAGCTATAAAGAGAGGCTGGTTAGGCTGGGTTGTTCTCTTTGGAGCATAGGAGGCTAAGGAGGGACCTAATTGAAATGGACAAAATGATGAAGAACAAATAGGGTTGATAGAAGAAACTTTTTCCCTGTAGTTGAAGGATCAATAATCAGGGGGTATTGATTTAAGATAAAGGGCAGGAGATTTAGAAACAATCTGAGGTAAGAAATTTTCAAAGGGTGGTGGAGCCTGGAATGCACAGCTTGGGAGAATAGAAAAGGAAGGAAACATTGCAACCTTTAAGAATACATGGATAAGCACTTGAAACATCATAACATTCAAGGTTATGGCCAAGTGTTGGAAAATGAGATTAGAATAGAAAGGTGGTTGATGGGTGGCACAGACATGATGGGCTGAAGGGCCTCTTTCAATGCTGTAAAACTCTGATTCCCTGATCTACCACTTATCCTGAGACTGTGACCCCTTATTCTAGACCTTCCAGTTAAGGAATGCATCATCCCTGAACCATCTGTCCAGCCCTCACAGAACTGTATAAATTCATGTTTCTGTCTTCACAAAATAATCTCCCAGTTCCATTTATGCATTTTTTAAAATTCATTCATGGGACAGGTGTGTCACAGGCTAGGCCAGCATTTATTACCCATCCCCAAGAGCAATTATGTGTCTATTACAATGCTCTCGGTCATGTAGGCCAGACTGGGTAAGGATTTCTAAAGGACATCCTCTCTATAGGACATCAGTGAATCAGTTGGGATTTTATGACAATTGCCAATGGTTTCATGGTCATCATTACATTTTTATTAAACTCAAATTCCACCATCTGCCACAGTGGGATCTGAATCTAAGTCCCCAGGTCATTGTTCTGGGTCTCTAGACTATACAAATTTGCCTCCCCTTGTCCTTGTTGATTTATATCTCAGATGTTAGAGGACCGGGTCAATTTAAAATGTTCATCCTCATATTTAATTTGTTTTATCTCTATCCATCTCAGTAGTCATAATCATAGAGGTTTAGCTTTCATAGGAAGAGGTATAGAATACAAGAGTAGGAGTCTGATGTTGCAGGTGTATAGAACATTGGTTAGGCCTCATCTGGAGTACTGCGTCCAGTTCTGATCGCTGTACTACAGGAAGGATGTAGAGGCCCTGGAGAGAGTGCAGAGGAGATTTACCAGGATGCTGCCTGGTATGGAAGGGCTGTCTTACGAGGATAGATTGAAAACACTGGGGTTGTTTTCCCTTGAAAGATGTCGGCTGAGAGGGGATCTTTTAGAGGTATATAAGATTATGAGGGGTTTAGATAGAGTAAATGGTGGTAAGCTTTTTCCACCATTAGAAATGGATAGAACGAGGGGTCACGGGCTCAGGGTGAGGGGGGCTGTGTATAAGACGAATATTAGAGGCCAGTTTTTCACACAAAGGGTAGTGGGGGTGTGGAATGCACTGCCGAGTAAGGTGGTGGGAGCAGGCACGCTAGGGTTGTTTAAGGGTCTCTTGGACAGCCACATGAGTGGTCTGCAGATAGAGGAATATAGCAGGACTGTTTGAATATCGGGAGGACCAAATAGTAGTAGACTATCTTTTAGTTTCGTCTCGGGAATGTCTTAGTTTTTTTTTAGCATTTTTAATTAAGTCTTATTTGTTTCCGCAGGCAATTCGGTCCACCTTGTTGACCAACAAGGGGCATGCATGCGGCATGTCGTGTAAGAGCTGCTCTTGGAGGTTGCTTCAGGAGTTTCCTAGTGCTTCACATCGTCAGTGTATGCTTAAACTGGACCATCTGATGGGCGACGTGACACTCAGAGACTATCGCTGTTGCTGTGCTGACACATGGATTTGGGCCTGTGTCTGCAGGAGCTTGCGCGTTCTTCCCGTGGTTGCGTGGGTTTCCTCCGGGTGCTCCGGTTTCCTCCCACATCCCAAAAATGTGCTCTTAGGCTGATTGGGTAACATATTGTCCCTATATTGGTCCCTATATGGGAATCTTCAACAATAGGCATAGCCTAAAGTCAAAGATATGTCATTAAGACGTTAGGACGGCGGCGTGGGCTCGTTGGGCCGAAGGGCCTGTTTCCCGTGCTGTGTTGCTCTTTGTTCTTGTTCTTTGTTTACAGCACGGAAACAGGTCCTTCAGCCCAACTTGTCCACGCTGCCCATTTTTTCAAAACTCCTAAACTAATCCCAATTGCTCACATTTAGCCCATATCCATTTATACTCATCATACTCATGTAACTATCTAAATGCTTTTTAAAAGATAAAATTGTATCCTACTACCTCTGGCAGCTTGTTCCAGACATTCGCCACACTGTGAAAAAACTTCCCCTCAGGACACTTTTGTATCTCTCCCCTCTATGCTTTTTAGCTTTGGACTCTCCTACCTTTGGGAAAAGATATTGACTATCTATCTTGTCTCTGCCCCCTCATTATTTTAAAGATCTCAATAAGGTCACCCCCAGCCTCCTATGCTCCAGAGAGAAAAGTTCCAGTCTATTCAGCCTCTTATAATTCAATCCATCACGTCCCAGTAGCATCCTAGTAAATCTTAATCTCATCCAGTCTTTCTACCGTATTCTTCCAACTCTGATCGTATCCACATTTTCTCCTCTCATTTCTGATTGCCAGAATCTCTCTGATTTTCTCTCAATTCTTCTTAAAATGCTCAACCCTTCTAATTAGTTTCTTCTTTGATTTCACATCCATTTTCAGCTAAAGATACTTCTGTAAAGTATTTTGGAATGATTTTCTACATGACAAACTCATAACATCCAGGCATCCTTGTTGTTGACATTTTTCTACCAGTTCCAGATGCTGCCTGCCAAGTAATTGGCTTCTGTTGGAGCCATATTTCACCTAACCAGAACCTAACAGTGCAGAAGGGGACCATTTGTCCCATTGAGTGTGCACTGACTCTTCTAAAGAGCATCTTATCCAGGCAAACCCTCACCTCATCCCCATAACCTCATGTATTTATCCTCTTAATCTGATTAGCAGGCAGTGACTAGTAAGGTACCACAGGGATCACTGCTAGGACTGTAACTGTTCACCTTGTATATTAACGATTTAGAAGAAATGTATTGGCATTTTCTGGCCTCCTTCACCCTGAAACCGGAAAATCCCGTTTGAGGTCAACGGATCTTTCCATTTTGGTCATGCCTCTCGCTGCTATGGTGGGCGGAACAGGAAAACTCACCCCATTATTTCCTAATTTGCAAATGATGCAAAATCTGGTGAAAGGGTGAGCTACGAGGAGGATGCAGAGATGTTTCAGTGTGATTTGGACAGGCTGAATGTGTGGGCATCTGCCTGACAAACATGGTATAACATGGATAAATGTAAGGTTATCCACTTCGGTAGCAATAAAATAAGACAGATTATTACTTGAATGGGTATAGATTGAAAGAGATGGATACTCAGCAAAATCTTGGCATCCTCATGCATCAGTCACTGAAAGTAAATGCACACGCACAGCAGGCATTAAAGAAAGCAGTGGTATGTTGGCCTTCATAGTGAGAGAATTGAATATATGGATTGCGATGTTTTATTGCAATTGTAGAGGACATTGGTGAGATCACACCTAGAGTATTGTGTACAGTTTTGGTGTCCTTATCTGAGGAAGGATGTTCCATCCTACAGAGTGAGCGCAGCGATGGCTTACCAGGCGGATTCCTGGGATGGCAGGTCTGTCATATGAGGAGAGACTAAATTGTTGGATTATATTCACTGGAGTTTAGAGAAGTGAGAGGGGATCTCATAGAAACTTATAAAAATTCTAACAGGGTGAGGCATTCAGGAAGAATGTTCCTAATGGTGGAGGAGTCCAGAAATAGAGGTCATAGTTTGAGGATAAAGGACAAATCTTTTAGAGCTTAGAGGTGAGGAAAATTTATTCACCCAGAGAGTGGTGAATGTGTGGAATTCACTATTCCAGAAAGTAGTTGAAGCCAAGATAGAACATAGAACATAGAACATTACAGCACAGAACAGGCCCTTCGGCCTTCGATGTTGCGCCGACCAATATAAAAAGCAATGCCCCTCCAAACTAAATCATTCCCTTCTCTTCCATATACTTATCAACTAACCTCTTAAACGCCACCAAACTTGGTGCATCTACAACCGCTGCAGGCAGGGCATTCCACTCCCTAACCACCCTTTGGGTAAAGAACCTGCCTCTGATATCCGTCCTATAACTATCACCCCTTAATTTAAAGCTGTGTCCCCTCGTGCTAGATGTTGTGGGATTTCAAGAAGAAACTAGATATAGTTCTAGGGAAATGGAGTTGGGGGAGCGAAACGGGGAAGTCAGGATATTAAATCTGATGACCGTAATAAATGCCAGAAAATTGTTCCCCATATGTTCCTGCCATTGCTGTTTTTTTTGCCAAACTCCTTACTTACCCTAGACCAAAAGATGTTGATGACAATGATTAAATGAGCAATGAGTGTGAGGAACCGGGAGGGTATCAAGCTGCTTGGTATCGGCATTGCCAATTATGGTTCATCGGCTCCAGTTCTACCTGTGAAAAGATAGATTTTGGGAAGAGTGAGTTCCAGATTTTCGCTACTGCTGGTGTAAAATTTTAGTTTTGTGCAAAGGGTCCTCACAATTCTTTAATGGTCAGGCCAGGAGTTTATTCATCAAAGCATTACTGAATTTCATTGATTACTGTGTTCATCATTTACCCAAATTCCTATATTCTTTGTCATTTTAAAAATATATCTTTTTTCCTTTTTCATATCCAAAGTGGATCAGAAATAAAGGCTGGAAAACCTTAAGTCTATATGGAAAATTCAAGAAGTCAGGTACCGCGAGGAAAGTTGAGATAGTGTAACAACAAGTTCTCTGCTGCACAAAAACAGGGACTACTGATAAGAAGTGGCACGGTGGCACAGTGATTAGCACCGCTGCCTCACTATGTGGGTTTCCTTCAAGCGCTTTGGTATCCTCCCACAATCCAAAGGTGTGCAGGTTAGGCTGATTGGCCATGGTAAATTGCCCATTAGTGTCCAAGGTTTGTAGGTTGGGTGCATTAGCCATGGTAAATGAGCCCAGTTCATAGAATCATAGAACCCTACAGTGCAGAAAGAGGCCCTTCGACTTACTGAGTCTGCACTGAACACAATCCCACCCAGGCCCTACCCCCATATCCCTACGTATTTTACCCACTAATCCCTCTAACCTATGCATCTGAGGACATTAAGGGCTAATTTTTTCAGGATGGCCAATCAACCTAACCTGCACATCTTTGGACTGTGGGAGGAAACCAGAGTACCCGGAGGAAACTCACACAGACATGGGGAGAATGTGACCAAAGCCAGGAACCAAACCCAGGTCCCTGGAGCTGTGAAGCAGCAGTGCTAACAACAGTGCTACCGTGCTGCCCAAGTTACAAGTATAAAGGGAGGGGGACAGGCTCTTTCAGAGTCAGTACAGACTCAATGGGCTAAATGGACTGTAGAGATTTTATGGTTCTAAGAAAATAAGAACTAGGAGCAGGAGTACGCAGCAACTCAACACTTCGAGCCTATTCCACCATTCAACATGACAATCTCTGCTCTTGTCTTGGCCTCAACTGTACTTTCTTGCCCATTCTCCATGACTAATTAAAAAATGTCTAACTCCTGCATAAATTTACTCAATGTCCCAGTATCCATCGCATTTGCGGTACTGAATTCTACTGATTTATGATCCTCTTCATCTTTGTTTTAAATCTCCTAAATATCCTAAAACTACAACCTGTCATTCTAGATTGTTCCACAAGGGGAAATATCCTCTCTACATCTACCCTTCAATCTCCTTTAGCATCTTGAATACTTCATTAAAATCTCCCCTCGTTCTTCCAAATTCCAGTGAGCATAGGTCTAAGCTGCTCACTCTCTCTTCATAAGACAAACCCCTCATCTCTGGAATCGATTGAGTGAACTCTTCTGAACTGCCTCCAGAACAACTAAATCCTTCAAGTAAAAGAATCAAAACTCACAGAACCCCTACATTACAGAAAGACATCATTCGGCCATCAACAACAATCCCACACAGGTCCTATCCCCCAGCTAACCTCTTTGAAACCAAGGGACAATTTAACTTGGCCAATCAACATAACCCGAACATCTTCGGACTGTGGGAGAAAACCGAACACCCAGAGGAAATCCACGCAGATACAGGGGAAACGTGTAAACTCAAAGCTGAAATTGAACCTGGATCCCTTGTGCTCTGAGGCAGCAGTGCTAACCGCTGTGCCACCCTGCCACCCACCACTGTACCACCATGCTGCCTGTGCACAATACTCCAGAAGTGGTATCAACACGTACTTTTGTATTCCCTTTTGTAATAAATGTCAAAATCCCATTTGTCTTTCTTATTAACTGTTGTACCTGCATATTAGTTTTCTGTGATTCATACACAAGCACACCCATATCCCTCGGCACTGAGGCATTCTGAAGTTTCTCTCCATTTAGACTAGTTGCTTTTCTAGTTTTCTGACCAAAATAGATAATTTTACACTTACCAACATTAAACAACTTCTGCAAAGTTTGGCGCTCTGACCTAACCTATCCATTTATAAACTGCTTATTTCTTTATCGCATAAAAGAGAACGCATATTACTATTTGAATGGCCATAAATTAGGAAAGGGGAAGCAATCGCTCGCAACAAGACCCGAGTATCTCGTACACGAGTCACTGAATGTAAACATGGAGGTACAGCAGGCAGTAAAAAAGGCAAACGGTATGATGGCTTCATAGCGAGAGGATTCCGAGGAGCAGGGATGTATTGACACAATTTTATAATGCCTTGGTGAGATCACCCTGGAATATTGCTTGCAGTTTTGGACTCTTTATCTGAGGAAGGATTTGATTTGGTTTATTATGGTCACATGTATTGGGATATAATTTTCATAAATGACCTGGATGAGGAAGTGAAAGGATGGGTTAGACGATACAAAGGTTGGTGGTGTTGTGGATCGTCTGGAAGGATGTCAGAAGTTGCAGCAAGACATAGATAGGATGCAAGAATGGGCGGAGAAGTGGCAGATAGACTTCAGTGCAGAAAAATGTGTAGTGGTCCATTTTGGCAGGATCAATGGGATGAAGGAGTACAATATCAAGGGTAGGAGTTTTAGCAGTGTAGAGGAGCAGAAGGATCTTGGAGTCCGGGTCCATAGGACTCTTAAATTGGCCTCGCAGGTGGAGGATGTGGTCAAGAAGGCATATGGTGTACTGGCCTTCATTAATCGAGGGATTGAGCTTAGGAGTCGGGAGGTAATGCTGCAACTTTATAAGACCCTTGTCAGACCCTACAACGTGTGCAGTGTTGGTCACCTCACTACAGGTAGGATGTGGAAGCTATTGAGAGGGTGCAGAGGAGATTTACAAAGATGTTGCTTGGATTGGGAGGCATGCCCTATGAAGATAGGTTGAAGAAGCTAGGGCTCTTCGCCATGGAGAGACGAAGGCGAGGCGATCTGATAGAGATTTATAAAATGTTAAGAGGAATAGATTGGGTGGATTCTCGGAGGCTATTTCCCCGGGCTGAAATGGTCGCTATGAGAGGACACTGGTTTAAGATGCTGGGCAGCAAGTACAGAGGAGATGTTAGGGGTTAGGTTTTTCACTCAGAGGGTGGTGAGTGAATGGAATCGGCTGCCATCGATTGTGATGGAGGCAAACTTGCTGGGGTCTTTTAAAAGGCTTCTGAATGAATACATGGGATTAAAAGTTACAGATAGTTCTATCGTGTAGTAGGTATGGGTACGATCGGCGCAACTAGTGGGCCAAAGGGCCTTGTGTCAATAGATCCCTGAAAGTAGTCAGCATGGTTTTGTGAAGGGTAGGTCATGCCTTACTAACCTCATTGAGTTTTTTGAGAAGGTGACCAGAGAGGTGGATGGGGGTAAGGCGGTTGATGTAGTATATATGTACTTTAGTAAGGCTTTTGATAAGGTGGCCCATGGAAGACTTCTACAGAAAATGCAGATGTGTGGAATAGAGGGTGATTTAGCTAATTGGATTAGGAATTGGCTGGCAGATAGAAGACAGAGGGTGGTGGTTGATTGGAGATATTCATCGTGGAGTTCGGTGACGAGTGGTGTGCCTCAGGGGTCTGTTTTGGGGCCCCTGCGGTTTGTAATTTTTATAAATGATCTGGATGAGGGTATTGAGGGATGGATCAGTAAATTTGCAGATGATACTAAAGTTGGTGGAGTGGTAGATAGTGAAGAGGGGTGTTTTAGTTTTCAGAGTGACTTGGACAAGTTGCAGAGCTGGGCCGAGAGGTGGCAAATGGAGTTTAATGTGGAAAAGTGTGAGGTAATGCACTTTGGCAGGAACAATATATGTGTAGAGTATAGGGCTAATGGTAGGGCTCTTAATAGTGTTGAGGAAAAGAAGGATCTTGGTGTATGTGTCAATAGATCCCTGAAAGTAGGCAGTCAAGTGGATAAAGTTGTTAAGAAGGCATATGGAGTCTTAGCTTTTATTTGTAGGGGGATTGAATTTAGGAGCCGCAGCATCATGTTGCAACTGTACAAAACTCTAGTGCGGCCGCACTTGGAGTATTGTGTGCAGTTCTGGTCCCGACATTATAAGAAAGATGTGGAGGCATTGGAGAGGGTACAGAGGAGGTTTACCAGGATGTTGCCTGGTATGGAGAGCAGGTCCTATGAAGAGAGGTTGAAGGATTTGAGGTTGTTTTCGTTAGAAAGGAAGCGGCTAAGGGGGGATCTTATTGAAGCATATAAGATAATTAGAGGTTTGGATAGGGTGGACAGTGATAGCCTTTTTCCTAGGATGGAGAAAGCTAGCACGAGGGGACACAACTTTAAATTAAGGGGTATGAGTTATAGGACGGATATCAGAGGTAGGTTCTTACTCAAAGAGTGATTAGGGAGTGGAATGCCCTGCCTGCAGCTGTTGTAGATGCGCCAAGTTTGGTGGCGTTTAAGAGGTTAGTTGATAAGTATAGGGATGAGAAGGGAATGGTTTAGTGAGGAGGGGCATTGCTTTTTATTTTGGTCGGCACAACATCGAAGGCCGAAGGGCCTGTTCTGTGCTGTATTGTTCTATGTTCTATGTAGTGTTCTATGTTCTATAATGAAAAGTATTGTTTCTTGTACGCTACATAATCAGAACATACTGTTCATACAGTATATAAGGGAGAAAGAAAGGATAGGGTGCAGAATATAGTACTGCAATTACAGATAGGATGAAGAGAAAGATCAGCTTAATACATGAAGAACTGCTCAAAAGTCTGATGGCAGCAAGGAAGAAGCTGTTCTCAAGTCAGTTGGGACATGCTCTCAGACTTTTCATTCTTTTTCTTGACACAAGGTGGAAGAGTACGTGAGCGTGATGCAAGCAGAGGTTTACTAGACTAATTCCTGAGATGGCAGAATTGACACACAAGGAGAGATTGAGTTGATTAGGATTGTTTTTGCTGAATTTCAGAAGAATGAAGGGGAATCTCATATAAAAATCTAATAGGACTAGGCAGGGTAGATGCAGGAAGGATGTTCCTGAAGGTGGGGGTGTCCAGAACAAGGGGTCACAGTCTGAGGATACAGGGTAGTTTGTTTAGTTTGCTAGCACGAGGGGACACAACTTTAAATTAAGGGGTATGAGTTATAGGACGGATATCAGAGGTAGGTTCTTTACTCAAAGAGTGATTAGGGAGTGGAATGCCCTGCCTGCAGCTGTTGTAGATGCGCCAAGTTTGGTGGCGTTTAAGAGGTTAGTTGATAAGTATATGGATGAGAAGGGAATGGTTTAGTTAGGAGGGGCATTGCTTTTTATTTTGGTCGGCACAACATCGAAGGCCGAAGGGCCTGTTCTGTGCTGTATTGTTCTATGTTCTATGTTTAGGACAGCCACGATGTGAAAATGCCAGCATTGGACTGGGGTGAGCCCAGTAAGAAGTTTCACAGTATCAGATTAAAGTCCAACAGGTTTATTTGGAATCACGAGCTTTCAGAGCATTATCCTTGATCAGGTGAGTGGAGAGGTAGATTTCACAAACAGGGCATATATAGTCAAAGACGCAATTGCAAGATAATGGTTGGAATGTGAGTCTTTACAGATAATCAAGTCTTTAAAAGGTACAGACAATGTGAGTGGAGAGAGGGATAATCACAGGTTAAAGAGATGTGAATTGTCTTAAGCCAGGACAGTGGTAAGATTTTGCAAGTCTAAACTAAATGGTGAGGGTTAATGTACAGTGACATGAATCCAAGATTCCATTGAGGCCACTGTCATGCATGCAATACTTGGCGATAAGTTTCTGCACTGTCATGTGTCTTGAAGACTGTCTTGGAGAACACCTACCTGAAGATCAGAGGCTGAATGCCTGTAACTGCTGAAGTGTTCCCAGATTGAAAGGGAACACTCCTACCTGGCGATTGTTGTGTGCTATCCAGTCATCCATTGTCACAGCATCTGTACGGTCTCACCAATGTATCACACTTTAGGATGTCTTTTTTGCAGCATATGAGGTAAACAACTTTAGCCAAGTCTCATGAGTATGTGCCGGTTACCTGGTGCGTTACGCGCTTGTGTGTGGTGGTGTGGGACTCAGGTTTATTGCCCTTGAACTTAATTTGAAATTGTTACCTGGAGGATCCTTAACTACAAGATCATGTGGATGATCCAACGAGAGAGGGAGCAAACCTTGACCTCCTCTTGGGAAATAAGAAAGGGCATGTGACAGAAAGGTTAGTGAGTGATCACTTTGAAACAGTGATCATAATTCTATTAGTTTTAAGATGATGTGGCGATGCCAGCATTGGACTGCAGTGAAAACAGTGCGAAATCTCACAACACCAGCTTAAAGTTCAGCAGATTTATTTGGTATTACAAGCTTTTGGAGTGCTGCTCCTTCGTCAAGTGAGTGACACTCACCTGAATTGCACAAAAACTGTACAAAACACTAGTGCGACCGCACCTAGAGTATTGCGTACAATTCTGGTTGGCACATTATAAGAAAGATGTGGAGGCATTGGAAAGGGTGCAGAGGAGGTTTACCAGGATGTTGCCTGGTATAGTGGGAAGGTCTTATGAGGAAAGGCTGAGGGACTTGAGGTTGTTTTCGTTAGAGAGAAGGTTAAGAGGTGATCTAATTGAGGCATACAAGATGATCAGAGGGTTAGATAGGATGGACAGTGAGAGCCTTTTTCTTTGGATAGTGATGGCTAACACGAGGGACACAGCTTTAAATTACGGATTGGTAGATATAGAACGGATGTTAGAGGTAGGTTCTTTACTCAGAGGGTAATAAGGGTGCAGAAAGCCCTGCCTGCAGCAGTTGTGGACTCGCCAACTTTAAGGGGCATTTAAATGGTCCATGGATAGGCATATAGATAACACTGGAATAGTTTAGATTAGAGGGTCATTAGATTGTTGCACCAACAGTGGAACCATCGAGGGCTAAAGGGCCTGTACTGCACTATAATGTTCTATGAATAATTCAGGGTATTGAGGCCCTGGTCAAGAAGAAGAAGGAGACATATAGATTTGCATAGGGATCAAGTGGATCCCTTGAAAAGTGTAAAAGGTTTAGGGTGTAGAGCTGAGAGAAATCAGGAGGGCAAAAAGAGGACCCAAGATTGCATTGGCAGAAAAGGCAAAGGAGAATCCAGAGACACCGCTTCAACAAATACCAAAAGGGCAATTGGTAATGGTGGGTTGGGGGGGCGTGCCGGGGGAGGGAAGGGAAAGGAAAGGAAGGAAGAGGCCGGGTGGGGGGGGGGGGGGAGTCCGGGGGTAGGGGGGGGAGGGGGAGGGGGGAATGTTGTCGGGGAGAATACTGCGATACCAGGTTGTAGACTGGGCAGGATTGAGGTTCATAAGGAGGAGGTGTTAGCGAATCTTGAGGGTATGAAAATTGATAAGTCCCCTGGGCCAGATGGGATTTACCCTAGGATTCTCTGGGAGGCTAGAGAGGAGATTGCAGAGCCTTTGGCTTTGATCTTCATGTCGTCGTTGGCTACAGGTATAGTGCCGGAAGACTGGAGGATGGCAAATGTTGTCCCTTTGTTCAAAAAGAGGAGTAGGGACCATCCTGGAAATTATAGACCAGTGAGCCTGACTTCTGTTGTGGGCAAAATCTTGGAAAGAATTATAAGGGATAGGATTTATAAGCATCTAGAGAGAAATAAATTGATTAGGGATAGTCAGCACGGTTTTGTGAAGGGTAGGTCGTGCCTCACAAACCTTACTGAGTTTTTTGAGGAGGTGACCAAAGAGGTAGATAAGGGTAAGGCAGTTGATGTAGTGTATATGGATTTTAGCAAAGCGTTTGATAAGGTTCCCCATGGTAGGCTACTGCAGAAAGTGCAGATGCATGGGATTGAAGGTGATTTAGCAGTTTGGATTAGGAATTGGCTAGCTGATAGAAGACAGAGGGTGGTGGTTGATGGGAAATATTCAACCTGGAGTGCAGTTACAAGTGGTGTACCTCAAGGATCTGTTTTGGGGCCACTGCTGTTTGTCATTTTTATAAATGACCTAGATGAGGGTGTAGAGGGTTGGATTAGTAAATTTGCTGACGATACCAAAGTGGGGAGAGTTGTAGACAGCGAGGATGGATGTTACAGTTTGCAGAGGGACATAGATAGGTTGCAGAGCTGGGCCGTGAGGTGGCAAATGGAATTCAATACGGATAAGTGTGAGGTGATTCACTTTGGTAGGAATAACAGGCATATGAAATATAGGGCTAATGGAAGGACCCTTAATAGTGTTGTCGAGCAGAGGGATCTTGGGGTACAAGTACATAGCTCTTTGAAAGTTGGCACCCAGGTTGATAAAGTTGTTAAGAAGGCGTACGGTGTGTTAGCTTTTATTGGTAGAGGGATTGAATTTAGGAGCCGTGAGGTTATGTTACAACTGTACAAAACTCTGGTGCGGCCGCACTTGGAGTATTGCGTACAGTTCTGGTCGCCGCATTATAAGAAAGATGTGGAAGCATTGGAAAGGGTGCAGAGGAGGTTTACCAGGATGTTGCCTGGTATGGTGGGAAGGCCTTATGAGGAAAGGCTGAGGGACCTGAGGTTATTTTCATTAGAGAGAAGAAGGTTACGCGGTGACCTAATTGAGGCGTATAAGATGATCAAGGGA
This sequence comes from Sphyrna mokarran, assembly GCA_024679065.1. Classification (NCBI taxonomy): domain Eukaryota; kingdom Metazoa; phylum Chordata; class Chondrichthyes; order Carcharhiniformes; family Carcharhinidae; genus Sphyrna; species Sphyrna mokarran. The sequence goes on along the minus strand of JAGIQG010000029.1, from coordinate 620,089 downwards.
TTGGATAGGGTGGATAGTGAGAGCCTTTTTCCTCGGATGGTGATGACCAACACGAGGGGACATAACTTTAAATTAAGAGGTGGTAGTTATAGGACGGATGTCAGAGGCAGGTTCTTTACACAGAGGGTGGTGAGGCCATGGAATGCCTTGCCTGCAGCAGTTGTGGACTCGCCTACTTTGGGGGCATTCAAATGTTCGGTGGATAGGCATATGGATGATATTGGAATAGTTTAGGTTAAAGGGTCCACTGGCCGGCGCAACATCGAGGGCCGAAGGGCCTGTACTGCGCTGTAATGTTCTATGTTCTATGTTCTAGAGTGCAGAGGAGATTTACCAGGATATTGCCTGGTTTGGAGGGTAGGTCTTATGAAGAAAGATTGAGGGAGCTGGAGCTTTTCTCTTTAGAGCAGAGGAGGATGAGAGACTTAATAGGAGTTTATAAGGTGATGAACGGGATAGATAGAGTGGATGTGCAGAGACTATTTCCTCAGGTGGATGTAGCTGTTACTAAGGGGTTCCTAAGCTGTTACTATGAGGTTCATGGTGGGAGATAGAGGAGGGATATCCGAAGTAGATTCTACACTCAGAGAGTGGTTGGGATGTGGAATACACTGCCTGCTGTGATAGTGGAGTTGGACACTTTAGGAACTTTCAAGCAGTTATTGGATAGGCACATGGAGCACACCAGAATGATAGGGAGTGGGATAGCTTGATCTTGGGTTGAGACATAACTCGGCACAACATCGAGGGCCGAAGGGCCTGTACTGTGCTGCAATGTTCTATGTTTTTATACTTGGTACATAGGAAGATGGCTATGGAGGGTCAGTCATCTCAATTCCAGGACATCACTGCAGGAATTCCTCAGAGTAGAGTACTGGGTCCACAGAAGCTACACAGTCAGGATGGACAGAGACACCTGTTTTCCATTTTCCTTAAGAATCTTCAAAAGTATTGAATCACTTGTTCATGCCACCTTTTTTTTTGAAACTCTAAACTAGTCCCAATTGCCTGTATTTGGCCCATATCCCTCTATACCCTTTTTACCCATGTAATTGTCTAAATACTTTTTAAAAGACAAAGTTGTACCCACCTTTAACTCTGGCAGCTTGTTCCAGACACTCACCACCCTCTGTGTGAAAAAATTACCCCTCTGGACAATTTTGTAACTCTCCCCTCTCACCTTAAACCCATACCCTCTAGTTTTAGACTCCCCTACCTTCGGGAAAAGATATATACATCAGCAAGTTGATCTATGCCCCTCATTATTTTCTTGACCTCTATAAGTTCACATCTCAGCCTTTTATGCTCCAGAGAAAAAACTTCCAATCTATCCATCCTCTCCTTATATCTCAAACCATCAAGTCCCAGTAGCATCCCAGTAAATCCTTCTGCACTCTTTCTAGTTTAATAATATCCTTTCGATAATAGGGTGACCAGAACTGTACACAGTACTCCAAGTGTGATTTTACCAATGCCTTGTACAACTTCAACAAGGCATCCTAGTTCCTGTATTCAATGTTCTGATCAATGAAACCAAGCACGCTGAATGCCTTCTTCACCACTCTGTCCACCTGTGGCTTCATTTTCAAGGAGCTATGAACCTGTAGCTCTAGACCTCTTTGTTCTGTAACTCTCCCAATGTCTACCATTAACTGAGTAAGTCCTGGCCTGTTTGACAAAGTCCCTCATGGGAGGAGGTTAGTTGAAAAGGTCAAGGCTAATGGGATACAAGGACAGGTAGCTCGATGGATAAGTAACTGGCTTGGTAATAGGAGACAGAGAGTAATAGTGGAAGGGTATTTTTCTAGCTGGAGGTCAGTCACTAGTGATGTGCCGCAGAGGACTGGAACATCTTCTATTTGTAATATATATAAATGACTTGGAAGAGGGAGTAAGTGGAGTGATCAGCAAGTTTGCAGACGATACAAAGATGGCTGGACTTGCGGATAGTGAGGAGCATTGTCAGGCGATGCAGCAGGACATAGATAGGCTGGTAGCTTGGGCAGACAGATGGCAGATGGAATTCAATCCTGATAAATGTGAGGTGATGCATTTCAGGAGAAAGAATGTAGTGGGGAGGTATATGATAAAGGGTAGACCTATTAAGAGTATAGAAACGCAGAGGGACCTGGGGGTGCAGGTGGACAAGTCTCTGAAGGTGGCAGAGCAGGTGGAGAAGGTTGTGAAGAAAGCATATAGTATGTTAGCCTTTATAGGAAGGGGTATAGAGTACAAGAGCTGGCTTTTAATGTTGCAGTTGTATAAAATGTTGGTTAGACCTCATTTGGAATACTGCGTCCAGTTCTGGTTGCCTTACTACCGGAAGGACATGGAGACTCTGGAGAGAGTGCAGAGGAGGTTTACCAGGATGCTGCCTGATATGGAAGGTCTGAGTTACGAGGAGAGGTTAGACAAATTGGGACTGTTTTCTTTAGAAAGACGTAGACTTAGAGGAGATCTAATAGAGGTGTACAAGATTATTGTTGTTACACATTATGAATCTAAATTGCATGCAAATAATGACTAACATTCTCCTACCTGGAAGCCGTCCCAACAGTCCCTTCGGAAACAATGGTGGAGGCCTTGCTTCTACCCAAATGAAAGATCTGTTGCTCTTTGTTGCCTTGGGAATTCCTGTGTAATATAGAGAGTCAGTGCGTGTACGCGGATGGAGTCAGTGCGTGTACGCGGACGGAGTCAGTGCGTGTACGCGGACGGAGCCAGTGCGTGTACGCGGACGGAGCCAGTGCGTGTACGCGGACGGAGCCAGTGCGTGTACGCGGACGGAGCCAGTGCGTGTACGCGACGGAGCCAGTGCGTGTACGCGGACGGAGCCAGTGCGTGTACGCGACGGAGCCAGTGCGTGTACGCGGACGGAGCCAGTGCGTGTACGCGGACGGAGCCAGTGCGTGTACGCGGACGGAGCCAGTGCGTGTACGCGGACGGAGCCAGTGCGTGTACGCGGACGGAGCCAGTGCGTGTACGCGGACGGAGCCAGTGCGTGTACGCGGACGGAGCCAGTGCGTGTACGCGGACGGAGCCAGTGCGTGTACGCGGACGGAGCCAGTGCGTGTACGCGGACGGAGCCAGTGCGTGTACGCGGACGGAGCCAGTGCGTGTACGCGGACGGAGCCAGTGCGTGTACGCGGACGGAGCCAGTGCGTGTACGCGGACGGAGCCAGTGCGTGTACGCGGACGGAGCCAGTGCGTGTACGCGGAGGAGCCAGTGCGTGTACGCGGACGGAGCCAGTGCGTGTACGCGGACGGAGCCAGTGCGTGTACGCGGACGGAGCCAGTGCGTGTACGCGGACGGAGCCAGTGCGTGTACGCGGATGGAGTCAGTGCATGTACGCAGAACATGCAACCTCCACAGTGACCCAAGCCAGAAATCGAACCTGGGTCCCTGGCGCTGTGAGGCAGCAGTATTAATCCACTGTGCCACCGTGCATGCAGATGGAGACAATGTGTATACAGATGGAATAAGAAGCCTCACAACAACAGGTTAAAGTCCAGCAGGGGTGGCATGGTAACACAGTGGTTAGCACTGCTGCTTCACAGCTCCAGGGTCCTGACTTTGATTCCCGGCTTGAATCACTGTCTATGTGGAGTTTGCACATTCTCCCCATGTCTGTGTGGGTTTCTGAGTGCTCCAGTTTCCTCTCAGTCCAAAGATGTGCAGGTTATGTTGATTGGCCATGCTAATAATTACCCATAGTGCCCTGAGATGCGTAGGCTAGAGGGATTAGTGCGTAAATATGTAGAAATATGGGGGCAGGGCCTGGGTGGGATTGTTGTTGGTGCAGACTTGATAGGCTGAATGGCCTCTATCTGTGCTGTAGATTTCTATGAATTTATTTGGGAGCAAAATCACTAGTTTTCGGAGCTCTGCCCCTTCATCAGGTGAATGGGGAGTTCTGATCACGAGTAGGGCAAATGATCACAACGCCATATGGTGTTGTGGGATTTCTTCCTGTATTTACCCCACTCCAATACCAGAATCTCCACATCATGATTATATAGATGGAGTCAATGTGTGTGTACAGAGTGTGCGTGCACACAGAGTCAGTGTGCGTGGATATAGAGATTGGAATTTCTCCCAATATTCATACCTGGACTTTGAATGTCCGAGGCTTCTTAATGGCCGAGGACTTTCCTCAATCCTATCAACAACAGGAGAATTGGTGAAATCAGACCAATGTTCAAAACATGCAGAATCATTAAAAAAAAACTATTTTCATTACATCCCTCGGCCCCGACCCTCTGACAGCGCGGCGCTCCCTCGGCCCCGACCCTCTGATCCGTTTGATTCAGATATGTTTAGTGCTTCCAGTGGATGGCTTGATAGCTAATTGTTTCTGAGTCCCAGTGATAAGTTCAGTATGACAGATTGTGTGCCGCCATTTAAGAGTGAGGGCCACGTGATCCCAGGGGTTGCAGGGAGTCAGTCGAGGATTGCCTGTGGAACAGGACATACCTTCAATAAAGAGCGCTTATTGTTAAAATCTTCAATACCTACCCCATATTTTTTCTTACAGCATTGATGTATGAGGGAAGATGGAACATCTTCTGGCTGGAGTTTAGAAGAATGAGAGGGGATCTAATTGAGATTTATAAAGTTTTCAAAGGGATTGATAGACCAAATATTTCCATTGATGGACCAATCTCAAACAAGAGGTCACAGGTACAGGCTGAGAGGTGGTATGAGATGAGAGGGCTACTTCTCAGAGGGGGGTGAAATGTGGAACTCGCTGCCCCATAGCACGGTGGAGTTTGAATCACTGAATGGTTTCAAGAAGTAGACAGATATATGTCTGATAAAAATAGGATTTGGAACAGCTGGGGAGGTGGATTTGAGACCAGGGAACCAACAGCCATGATCTGATTGAATGGTGGAGCAAGCTCCAAGGACTGAATTTACTGACTTCTGCCCCTAATTCCTATGTTCCTGTTTCTTCACTTGGCATTGTAATAATAATACAGAATAAGCAGCTGAATTGAGTTCCCAGCCGTGCAGAGTGTGCAGTGTGAGAGCAGAGCTACATGTACTTACGGTGATGAGATTGGTTGGGTTGGACTGGACTCTCCAGCAGGATAGCTAGGGATGAGAAAGAACAATGTTATTCAATATTTTTGGAGAGAAACAGTCAGATGAAAGATCAAAGACATGAAACAATGGTTGGGATTTATGATATCGCTTGGGCGCAGCTTGTAAAATCCCACCCAAGGTCAGTGGAGAATTCCATTCTGTGACCACACCTGTCCAATTCCAGGGCAGGTTCGGCAGTAAAATTTCAGCCATTCTCTTTGTTTCTCCTGCTATAGATTCCCAGAACTGTCTGCTTTTAGCACACATTTCAAACATCCAAATCACTCTTTGAAATAAAATATCAATTTTTCTGCTTGAGTTGGAAATTTGTGATTTCCCAGAACAAAAAAAACAAAGAAAATTACAGCACAGGAACAGGTCCTTCAGACCTCCAAGCCTGCACCGACCATGCTGTCATAGTGAACTAAAATCCCCTACCTTTTTGGCACCCTACCCCTCTGTCCCCTACCCCTCTGTCCCCATCTTATACATATATTTGTCCAGACACCCCAGTACTGTATCAGCTTCCATTACTTCCTCTGGCAGCTAGTTCCAGACATCCACCATTCTCTGTGTAAAATGCTAGCCTCGTACATCTCCCTTAAACCTTGTCCCCCGTGAATTAACTCTTCCACCTTGGGAGAAAGTTTCTGACTATCAGCTCTGTCCGTGCCTCTCATAATTGTGTAGATTTCTATCAGGTCTCCCCTCAACCTCTGTTGTTCCAGTGAGAACAAACCAAGTTTCTTCAACCTCTCCTCATAGATAATGCCCTCCATATCAGGTAACATCCTTTCTGTACCCTCTCCAAAGCCTCCATATCCTTCTGGTAGTGTGGCGACAAGAATTGAACACTCTGTTCCAAGTGTGGCCTCACTAACGTTCTATAAAGCGTCAACATGACTTGCCAATTTTTAAACTCAGTGCCCCAGTCAATGACGGCAAGGATATCGTATGTGCATCATGACACTAAAATGGGTGGAAGAGCAAAGTGTGCCGAGGACGCTGAAAGTTTGCAAAGGAATATAGATAGTCTTAGTGAGTGGTCGAGGGTCTGGCAGATGGAGTACAATGTCGGTAAATGTGAGGTCATCCATTTTGGTAGGAATAACAGCAAAATGGACTATTATTTAAATGTAAAAAATTACAGCATGCTGCTGTGCAGAGGGACCTGGGTGTTCCTGTGCAGGAATCTCAAGGAGTTGGTTTGCAGGTGCAGCCGGTAATTAAGAAGGCAAATGGAATTTTGTCCTTCATTGCTAGAGGGATGGAGTTTAAAAACAGTGAGATTATGTTACAGCTGTATAAGGTGCTGGTGAGGCCACACCTGGAGTTACTGTGTACAGTTTTGGTCTCCTTACTTGAGAAAGGATAGACTGGCACTGGAGGGGGTGCAGAGGAGATTCACTAGGTTGATTCCAGAGTTGAGAGGATTGGCTTATGAGGAGAGACTGAGTAGACTAGTCCCAGTCTATGCTCATTGGAACTCAGAAGAATGAGGGGAGATCTTATAAAAGCATTTAAAATTATGAAAGAAATAGATAAGAAATAAATAAGATAGAAGTTGTTTCCACTGGTGGGTGAAACTAGAACTAGGAGGCACAGCCTCAAAATAAGGGGAAGCAGATTTAGGACTGAGTTGAGGAGGAACCTCTTCACACAAAGGATTGTGAATCTGTGGAATTTCCTGCCCAGTGAAGCAGTTGAAGCTGCCTCATTGAATGTTTTTAAAGCAGAGATAAATTTTTGAATAGTAAAGGAATTAAGGGTTATGGTGAGTGAGAGGATAAGTGGAGCTGATCCACGAAAAGATGAGCCATGATCTTATTGAATGGCGGATCAGGCTCGAGGAGTAAGATGGCCGACCCCTGCTCCTAGTTCTTATGTTCTGATAAGGATTTGTATCAGTTAACCAGATTGCAATCAGAATCTTGGCTACTTATGTAAATTTACAGTGCATAATGGAATACCTTTTGCAAAGTTTGTCTAAAGTAGTTCCTTACTTGGCTGATGTGCAAATTACAAATTCATAGATCATCAAATCATAAAATGCAGAAGAGGCCCTTTGGTCTATCAAGTGTACACCAACACGTGAGAACTACCTAACCTTATTTACCAGAGTTTGGCCCATAGACTTGAGTGTTATGATGTGCCAATTACTCATCCAGGCACTTTTTAAAGGATGTGAGACTGACTCTCCTGGTCAGCGCATTCTAGACCCTCACCACGCTCTGTGTATAAATGTTTTCCTTCACATCCCTCCTAAGCCTCCTAACCCTCACAATGAACTTGTGTCTCCTTGTGACTAACCCTTTAACTAAGGGAACAGCTGCTCTTTATCCATTCTGTGTACGTCCCTCATAATCTTGTACATTTGATCAGGTTGCCATCTCAGTCTTCACTGCTTCATTGAAAACAACACAAGCCTATCCAGCTTCTCTTCATAATGTAAATGGTCCATCCCAGGCAGATGCTCTCACATGCTGAAACTCCGAGTTTCGGAGCTGGGGACAGTATGGCGTATCCACGAGGCTGAGAGTTACATGAATAGCAGGTTTAGACAATGCAGCTCAAAGGATTAGAGGATGCACAATAGAAATAGGAGGTTTCATTTGTCTGGGGAACAGACAGGAATTTCTGTCCTGAAGACAGCGCATCATCCTGTGGTGACGTCTCCCTGGTGCTAGGGTCAAGGATATCAGTGAATGGCTGCATCTTGAATGGGGACAGTGATGAGTTAGAGGTCGTGGTACATTTTGGTATCAATGATATGGACAAAGTGAGGAATGAGATCTTGCTTCAAGAATTCAGAGATCTCGGCAATAGATTAAAAAGCGAGGCCTTGATGGTTGCAATCTCTGGGTGGCAGAGTGGCAAGCACTGCTTCCTCCCTCAGTCCAAAGATGTGCACGTTGCTTGATTGGCCATTCTAAATTGCTCCTTACTGTCCCAAGATGTGAGGGTTAGAAGTGTAAATAAATGGGGTTATAGGGATAGGTCTTGGTGAGATGCTTTGTTGAAGAGTCGGTGCAGATTTGATGGACTGAATGGCCCCCTTCTGCACTAAAGGGATTCTATGACGAGACATATAGTTTCAGCAATATTCAAGAATTTAACACCATCCAGATGTCGCAGATAGGGTTTTTAAGATTCTTAAGGGAGAGGGGAGTCAGCCCCAAGTCATAGTTCATGTAGGGACACATGATATAGGTAGGACAAGGGAAGGGGATATTAAACAGAAATTTATGGAGTTGGGGTGGAAGCTTAGGGCCAAAACAGACAGAGTGGTTATCTCTGGACTCTGGCCTGTGCCAAGGGATAGTTTAGAGAAGAACAGAGAGAGGGAATGTTTGAACTCGTGGCTGCGGGGATGGTGCAGGAGGGAGGGGTTCAGGTTCCTGAACAATTGGGACTCATTCTGGGATAGGTGGGACCTCTACAAGAGAGATGGTCTACACCTGAACCAGAGGGGAACTAATATCTTGGGGGGAAAATTTGCTAAGGCTATGCAGGGGGCTTTAAACTGATTCGGGGGGGGGGTGGGATCCTAAGTAGTTGGGGTGCTAAGAGGGATGAGAGTAAGGGGGTCATAGAGGAAAGCTGTAAAACACAGCAGCATACGGGTGGGGTAGGGCATGGTTTGAAATGCGTATACTTTAATGCAAGGAGTATTCGCAATAAGGGGGAGGAACTTGCAGCTTGGACCAGTACCTGGAACTTCGATGTTGTGGCCATTTCAGAGACTTGGGTAGAGCAGGGACAAGAATGGATGTTGCAGGTTCCAGGGTTCAAATGCTTTAGTCGGAGTAGAGAAGGAGGTAGAAGGGGGGGAGGAGTGGCATTATTAGTCAAAGACTGTATCACAGTGACAGAAAAGAAGTTTGATGAGGACTTGTCTGTTGAGGTAGTATGGGCTGAGATTAGAAACAGGAAAGGAGAGGTCACCCTGTTGGGAGTCTTTTATAGACCTCCTAAAAGTTCTAGAGAGGTTGAGGAAAGGATTGCAAAGTCAATTCTGGTCAGGAGTGAAAGTAATAGGGTAATTGTTATGGGGGACTTTAACTTTACTAATATTGATTGGAATAGCTATAGCTCTAGCTCGTTAGAGGGGTCAGTTTTTGTACAAAGTGTGCAGGAAGGTTTTTTGACTCAGTATGTAGGTAGGCCAACTAGAGGTGAGGCTACATTGGATTTGGTGCTGGGCAATGAGCCAGACCAGGTGTTAGGCTTGGAAGTTAGTGAACATTTTGGTGATAGTGACCACAATTCGGTTACGTTCACCTTAGTGATGGATAGGGATAGGCATGAAGCTGGGGGCAGTAGTTATAGCTGGGGGAAGGGTAATTATGAGGCCATAAGGAGAGAATTAGGGTGCATAGGTTGGACTAGGAAACTACAGGGACTGGGAACATCTGAAATGTGGAGCTTATTCAAGGACCAGCTACTGCGAGTCCTTGATAAGTATGTCCCTGTCAGGCAAGGAGGAAATGGTCGAGTAAGAGAACCATGGTGTACTAAAAAAGTTAATTCGCTGGTTAAAAGGAAAAAAGAGGCTTATGTCAGGATGAGGCTTGAAGGCTCAGTTAGTGCAATGGATAGCTATAGATTAGCCAGGAGGGAGCTAAAGAGTGAATTGAGGAGAGCTAAAAGAGGACACGAGAAGACTTTGGCTGATAGGATCAAGGAGAATCCTAAAGCTTTCTTTAGATATGTTAAGAATAGAAGATTGGTTAGGGCAAGATTAGGGCCAGTCATAGACAGCAGTGGGAAGTTGTGCGTGGAGCCTGAAGAGATTGGAGAGGCACTGAATAAATATTTCTCTTCGGTATTCACGCAGGGAGATGTAAATGTAGTTATGGAGAACACTGAGGTACAGGGTTGCAAACTGGAAAGTATTGAAGTAGATAGGGAGGATGTGCTAGATATTCTCGAGGGTTTGAAGTTGGATAAGTCCCCTGGGCCGGACGGGATTTACCCTAGGATTCTCTGGGAGGCAAGAGAGGAGATTGCAGAGCCTCTGGCTCTGATCTTCAGGTCGTCGTTGGTTACGGGTGTGGTTCCGGAGGACTGGAGGATAGCGAATGTGGTCCCATTGTTCAAGAAGGGGAAGAGAGACCTTCCAGGGAATTATAGGCCAGTGAGTCTTACTTCTGTTGTGGGCAAAGTATTGGAGAGAATTATTAGGGATAGGATTTATAGTTATTTAGAGAGAAATGAATTGATTGGGGATAGTCAGCATGGTTTTGTGAAGGGTAGGTCGTGCCTTACTAACCTTATTGAGTTTTTTGAAAAAGTGACCAAAGAGGTGGATGGGGGTAAGGCAGTTGATGTGGTATATATGGACTTTAGTAAGGCGTTTGATAAGGTGGCCCATGGAAGACTTCTGCAGAAAATGCAGATGTATGGAATAGAGGGTGATTTAGCTAATTGGGTTAGGAATTGGCTAGCAGATAGAAGACAGAGGGTGGTGGTTGATGGGAGATATTCATCTTGGAGTTCGGTGACAAGTGGTGTACCTCAGGGGTCTGTTTTGGGGCCCCTGCTGTTTGTAATTTTTATAAATGATCTGGATGAGGGTATTGAAGGATGGATTAGTAAATTTGCAGATGACACTAAAGTCGGTGGAGTGGTAGATAGTGAAGAGGGGTGTTATAGTTTGCAGAGTGACTTGGACAAGTTGCAGAGCTGGGCCGAGAGGTGGCAAATGGAGTTTAATGTGGAAAAGTGTGAGGTAATGCACTTTGGCAGGAACAATAAATGTGTAGAGTATAGGGCTAATGGTAGGGCTCTTAATAGTGTTGAGGAACAGAAGGATCTTGGTGTATGTGTCAATAGATCCCTGAAAGTAGGCAGTCAAGTGGATAAAGTTGTTAAGAATGCATATGGAGTCTTAGCTTTTATTGGTAGGGGGATTGAATTTAGGAGCCGCAGCATCATGTTGCAACTGTACAAAACTCTAGTGCGGCCGCACTTGGAGTATTGTGTGCAGTTCTGGTCCCCACATTATAAGAAAGATGTGGAGGCATTGGAGAGGGTACAGAGGAGGTTTACCAGGATGTTGCCTGGTATGGAGGGCAGGTCTTATGAAGAGAGGCTGAGGGATTTGAGGTTGTTTTCGTTAGAAAGGAGGAGGCTAAGAGGGGACCTAATCGAAACATATAAGATGATTAGAGGTTTAGATAGGGTGGACAGTGTTAGCCTTTTTCCTAGGATGGAGAAAGCTAGCACGAGGGGACACAGCTTTAAATTAAGGGGTGATAGTTATAGGACGGATATCAGAGGTAGGTTCTTTACCCAAGGGTGGTTCGGGAGTGGAATGCCCTGCCTGCAGCAGTTGTAGATGCGCCAAGTTTGGTGGCGTTTAAGAGGTTAGTTGATAAGTGTATGGAAGAGAAGAGAATGGTTTAGTTTGGAGGGTCATTGCTTTTTATATTGGTCGGCGCAACATCGAAGGCCGAAGGGCCTGTTCTGTGCTGTAATGTTCTATGTTCTATCCAAAACAAAAGTAGCCCCTTTGACTGGCATTTCATTCACTACCTTAAACATGCAGTCCTTCTGCCAGGGTGTGCACCATCTAAACTGCCCTGCAGCAACTCACCAAGGCTCCTTTAATGTCATGTCCCAAACCCCCGACCTATATTACCTCGAAGGACAAGAGCAGCAGACACATGGGAACATCACCACCTGCAAGCTTACCCCTGAATCATTCACCATCCTGACTTGGAAATACACTTCCGTTCCCTCATTGTCCATCCCACTTGGAGTGTAATAGTTTATGGTGGCAGCTCACCATCCCCATTGCCCTCAAGAAGATAGAACATAGAACAATACAGCACAGAACAGGCCCTTCGGCCTTCGATGTTGTGCCGACCAAAATAAAAAGCAATGCCCCTCCAAACTAAACCATTCCCTTCTCTTCCATATACTTATCAATTAACCTCTTAAACGCCACCAAACTTGGCGCATCTACAACAGCTGCAGGCAGGGCATTCCACTCCCTAATCACTCTTTGAGTAAAGAACCTACCTCTGATATCCGTCCTATAACTCATACCCCTTAATTTAAAGCTGTGTCCCCTCGTGCTAGCTTTCTCCATCCTAGGAAAAAGGCTATCACTGTCCACCCTATCTAAACCTCTAATCATCTTATATGCTTCAATAAGATCCCCTCTTAGCCGCCTCCTTTCTAACGAAAACAACCTCAAATCCTTCAACCTCTCTTCATAGGACCTGCCCTCCATACCAGGCAACATCCTGGTAAACCTCCTCTGTACCCTCTCCAATGCCTCCACATCTTTCTTATAATGTGGCGACCAGAACTGCACACAATACTCCAAGTGCGGCCGCACTAGAGTTTTGTACAGCTGCAACATGATGCTGCGGCTCCTAAATTCAATCCCCCTACCAATAAAAGCTAAGACTCCATATGCCTTCTTAACAACTTTATCCACTTGACTGCCTACTTTCAGGGATCTATTGACACATACACCAAGATCCTTCTGTTCCTCAACACTATTAACAGCCCTACCATTAGCCCTATACTCTACACATTTATTGTTCCTGCCAAAGTGCATTACCTCACACTTTTCCACATTAAACTCCATTTGCCACCTCTCGGCCCAGCTCTGCAACTTGTCCAAGTCACTCTGTAAACTAAAACACCCCTCTTCACTATCTACCACACCACCAACTTTAGTATCATCTGCAAATTTACTGATCCATCCCTCAATACCCTCATCCAGATCATTTATAAAAATTACAAACAGCAGGGGCCCCAAAACAGACCCCTGAGGCACACCACTCGTCACCGAACTCCACGATGAATATCTCCCATCAACCACCACCCTCTGTCTTCTATCTGCCAGCCAATTCCTAATCCAATTAGCTAAATCACCCTCTATTCCACACATCTGCATTTTCTGTAGAAGTCTTCCATGGGCCACCTTATCAAACGCCTTACTAAAGTCCATAAAGATGGTGGCAATAAATTTCTGAAGACAGGGACAAAGAATACATTCACCTTTGGACTGTGCATCTGGACAGATAGCTGTGGAATGTACTATATGTACTCCACGTATGCACACTAAATTTTTAAGTAGTTATTTACACTTTCTAAACAACTGTTTGGTGTTTTTATTTTCCCAGAAGTCTGTTATTTTGGTGATGATATGATATTGTTGAGATATTGTCAAGGTTAATGACTGTTTTCAATTGATTACTGACTTACAATGTTGTTATTGAATCACTTTTCATTTTTCAGTGACAGAAGCACCTTGGGACTATCAAGGAGACAGATAAGCTGTTAACTTATTAACCAGGCTAACTTGAGCTGGGCTTTCAGATTAACTGTATCTTTGTATGTTGCAGTCTCTAAGTTGATTCGTGTTACTGAAATAACTCTTACTGAGTTTCATTTGAACCTATACATTTATCAAAAGTGATTTTTCAAATTAAATGCAACTCGGTTTGATGATGTGTTCTATAGAATAGAAACATAAGGCACGGTGGCACAGTGGTTAGCATTGCTGCTTCCATCGCTGGCGAATGGCGAACCACCTCTGCTGCTGTAAAACATGTGGTGCCTGTACGGAAAGTCCAGGCTATCTGATGCTTTATAGAAATCGGGATTTTCCAGCCCCAATGTTGCAGGACTCACTGCAGGAGCTTCAGCAACCCAACCAAAAGGCAACTAACTCTCAGTGGAACTGGACAATACAAGTGGCAAACAGAGCTGGAAAATCCTGCCCAGAGTCCATAGAGCATTCAGAGACAGTGGCAGGGTAGAACATAGAACATTACAGCACAGTACAGGCCCTTTGGCCCTTGATGTTGCGCCAGCCAGTGGGCCCTCTAACCTAAACTATTCCAATATCATCCATATGCCTATCCACCGAACATTTGAATGCCCCCAAAGTAGGCGAGTCCACAACTGCTGCAGGCAGGGCATTCCACGCTCTCACCACCCTCTGTGTAAAGGACCTGCCTCTGACATCCGTCCTATAACGACCACCTCTTAATTTAAAGTTATATCCCCTCGTGTTGGTCATCACCATCCGAGGAAAAAGGCTCTCACTATCTGGGTAAACCCAGACTGGGACAAGAAGTATGTCACATTCAATAGCTCTTGGATTTGAATCAATAATCAGAGGGGTTTACCCTCTCTCTCTTTCTCAGTGATCCTTGATTAATAAAACATAGAACATTACAGCACAGAACAGGCCCTTCGGCCTTCGATGTTGCGCCGACCGATATAAAAAGCAATGACCCTCCAAACTAAACCATTCCCTTCTCTTCCATATACTTATCAACTAACCTCTTAAATGCCACCAAATTTGGCACATCTACAACTGCTGCAGGCAGGGCATTCCACTCCCTAACCACCCTTTGGGTAAAGAACCTACCTCTGATATCCGTCCCATAAATATCACCCCTTAATTTAAAGCTGTGTCCCCACGATTGATTGATTGATTGTTCCTAACCACCAGACCTCATTGCTTTTGATCAAGACTTTGTAAAGAAAGCTCTGACATTCTCACTCCATTGAATAACTGAATCAAAACTCTCACTATCAGACATCTTGTTTATTTTCCATTATTTTCAGATTTGTCCCTTCTTTCAGATTTAAATGATAATCATCGGTTCAGTCATTTTCAAGCCATTAAAATTACAAACTCAATGTTTAGTATCATAGAATCCCTACAATGCAGAAAGAGGCCATTTAACCCATCAGAACTGCACCGACCACAATCCCACCCAGGCCCTACCCATAACCCTACACGTTTATCCTGCTAATCCCCCTGACACTAAGGGGTAATTTAGTGCAGCCAATCCATTTAACCCATGACATCTAATTTATTAATTTCTGGGAATATTACATCATGTGTGAATTCTCACATTAAATCCCCATCTGGCATTAGCCCAATCATTCCAAACTGCAATCTAATTGGTCTGCTCTATGAATAAATGACCAATGCCAGGGTACTGGAGGCCAAATCCTGGGAACGTCCAGACTCAGCACAATGTTCACTCTTGTCATTGTCACTGTATTCCTGTGTTCAGCTGCTTCAGGGGAGCCCAAAACCCGTGAGTATCTGCATCTCTGCACAATATTACAGCATGTCATTAATTCCCATTCCACTGCTCAGTGAATGAACCTGGGAATGGGAAGAGTTCTTACTTTCTCAGCTGACTTGGGTCTCTCGTCTGGAGCACTGATATTTGAGCAGTGTAAGGTATGGGTTGAAAGTGAAGGTTGATTACATAGCACCAGAATGTTAGTCACAAAAACACCAGCTCTGTTCATCCTCAGAGTTTCCTTATCAATTCACAATTGGAGATCTAAGTGGGCTGACAGCAGCCATCACCATTCATTGGCTGGTTCCCACAACCGCAGCTTTTAATTGCCTGGTTCCTCCAACTGAATCTCTACAAGAGGGATGGTCTGCACCTGAACCAGCGGGGAACTAATATCTTGCGGGGAAAATTTACCAATGCTATTTGGGCGGGGGGGGGTTTAAACTGATGTACAGCCCCAATGTAGAGGAGCATGAGAATAGGGAGGTCATGGATAAGGTTTCTAGGTCACCGCAGTGTATTGGCTGGCAGGAGGGTGGTTTGAATTGTATATACTTTCATGTGAGGAGCATACACAATAAGGTGGATGAACTTGTGGATGAACTGGATTGCTACCTGGGACTTCAATGTTGTGGCCATTTCGGAGACATGGATAGAGCAGGGACAGGAATGGTTGTTGCAGATTCCAGGGTTTAGATGTTTTTGGTCAGAGCAGAGAAGGTGGTAGAAGAGGGGGAGGTGTGGCATTGTTAGTCAAAGACTGTATTACGGTGGCAGAAAGGACATTTAGAACATAGAACATTACAGCACAGAACAGGCCCTTCGGCCTTCGATGTTGCGCCGACCAATATAAAAAGCAATGACCCTCCAAACTAAACCATTCCCTTCTCTTCCATATACTTATCAACTAACCTCTTAAACGCCACCAAAATTGGCGCATCTACAACTGCTGCAGGCAGGGCATTCCACTCCCGAACCACCCTTTGGGTAAAGAACCTACCTCTGATATCCGTCCTATAACTATCACCCCGTAATTTAAAGCTATGTCCCCTCGTGCTAGCTTTCTCCATCCTAGGAAAAAGGCTATCACTGTCCACCCTATCTAAACCTCTAATCATCTTATATGTTTCAATAAGGTATCCTCTTAGCCGCCTTCTTTCTAACGAAAACAACCTCAAATCCCTCAGCCTCTCTTCACAAGACCTGCCCTCCATACCAGGCAACATCCTGGTAAACCTCCTCTGTACCCTCTCCAATGCCTCCACATCTTTCTTATAATGTGGGGACCAGAACTGTACACAATACTCCAAGTGCGGCCGCACCAGAGTTTTGTACAGTTGCAACATGACGTTGCGGCTCCGAAATTCAATCCCCCTACCAGTAAAAGCTAAGACTCCGTATGCCTTCTTAACAACCTTCTCGACTTGACTGCCTACTTTCAGGGATCTATGCACAAATACACCAAGATCCCTCTGTTCATCAACACTATTAAGAATCCTACCATTAGCCCTATACTCTACACATTTATTATTCCTGCCAAAGTGCATTACCTCACACTTTTCCACATTAAACTCCAGTTGCCACCTCTCGGCCCAGCTCTGCAACTTGTCCAAGTCTCTCTGCAAACTATAACACCCCTCTTCACTATCTAACACTCCACCGACTTTAGTGTCATCTGCAAATTTACTAATCCATCCTTCAATACCCTCATCCAGATCATTTATAAAAATTACAAACAGCAGGGGCCCCAAAAACAGACCCCTGAGGTACACCACTTGTCACCGAACTCCAAGATGAATATCTCCCATCAACCACCACCCTCTGTCTTCTATCTGCTAGCCAATTCCTAACCCAATTAGCTAAATCACCCTCTATCCCATACATCTGCATTTTCTGCAGAAGGCTTCCATGGGCCACCTTATCAAACGCCTTACTAAAGTCCATATATACCACATCAACCGCCTTACCCCCATCCACCTCCTTAGTCACTTTTTCAAAAAAACTCAATGAGGTTAGTAAGGCACGACCTACCCTTCACAAAACCATGCTGACTATCTCCAATCAATTCATTACTCTCTAAATAAATATAAATCCTATCCCTAATTATTCTCTCCAACACTTTGCCCACCACAGAAGTAAGACTCACTGGCCTATAATTCCCTGGAAGGTCTCTCTTCCCCTTCTTGAACAACAGGACCACATTCGCTATCCTCCAGTCCTCCGGAACCACACCCGTAACTAACGACGACCTGAAGATCAGAGCCAGAGGCTCTGCAATCTCCTCTCTTGCCTCCCAGAGAATCCTAGGGCAAATCCCGTCCGGCCCAGGGGACTTATCAAACTTCAAACCCTCGAGAATATCTAGCACATCCTCCCTATCTACTTCGATACCTTCCAGTTTGCTACCCTGTACCTCAGTGTTCTCCATAACTACATTTACATCACCTTGCATGAATACCGAAGAGAAATATTTATTCAGTGCCTCTCCAATCTCTTCAGGCTCCACGCACAACTTCCCACTGCTGTCTGTGACTGGCCCTAATCTTGTCCTAACCAATCTTCTATTCTTAACATATCTGAAGAAAGCTTTAGGATTCTCCTTGATCCTATCAGCCAAAGTCTTCTCGTGTCCTCTTTTAGCTCTCCTCAACTCACTCTTTAGCTCACTCCTGGCTAATCTATAGCTATCCATTGCACTAACTGAGCCTTCAAGCCTCATCCTGACATAAGCCTCATTTTTCCTTTTAACCAGCGAATTAACTTTTTTAGTACACCATGGTTCCCTTACTCGACCATTTCCTCCTTGCCTGACAGGGACATACTTATCAAGGACTCGCAGTAGCTGGTCCTTGAATAAGCTCCACATTTCAGATGTTCCCAGTCCCTGTAGTTTCCTAGTCCAACCTATGCACCCTAATTCTCTCCTGATGGCCTCATAATTACCCTTCCCCAGCTATAACTACTGCCCCCAGCTTCATGCCTATCCCTATCCATCACTAAGGTGAACGTAACTGAATTGTGGTCACTATCACCAAAATGTTCACTAACTTCCAAGCCTGACACCTGGTCTGGCTCATTGCCCAGCACCAAATCCAATGTAGCCTCACCTCTAGTTGGTCTATCTACATACTGAGTCAAAAAACCTTCCTGCACACTTTGTACGAAAACTGACCCCTCTAACGAGCTAGAGATATAGCTATTCCAATCAATATTAGTAATGTTAAAGTCCCCCATAACAATTACCCTATTACTTTCACTCCTGACCAGAATTGACTTGCAATCCTTTCCTCAACCTCTCTAGAACTTTTAGGAGGTCTATAAAAGACTCCCAACAGGGTGACCTCTCCTTTCCTGTTTGTAATCTCAGCCCATACTACCTCAACAGAAGACAAGTCCTCA
This sequence comes from Sphyrna mokarran, assembly GCA_024679065.1. Classification (NCBI taxonomy): domain Eukaryota; kingdom Metazoa; phylum Chordata; class Chondrichthyes; order Carcharhiniformes; family Carcharhinidae; genus Sphyrna; species Sphyrna mokarran. Next base: position 601,531 of record JAGIQG010000029.1, on the reverse strand, counting down.
TCAAAACTTCTAGGATAGGATAAAGGAGAACCCTAAAGCTTTCCAATAGGTATGTCAGAATACAAGATTGGTTAGGGCAAGATTAGGGCAGTCAGAGACTGCAGTGGGAAGTTGTGCGTGAGCCTGGAAAGAGATGAGAAGCACTGAATGAATATTTTTCATCAGTCTTCAGGCAGGAAAAAGGTCAGTGTAGTCAAGGAGAATATGCAGATACAGCGGTAGTGGAACTAGACCGGATTGAGGTACAAAGTGAGTTGGTGTTAGCAATCTTGAGACTATGAAAAAGATAAGTACCCCTGGGCCGGATGGCATTACCTTAGGATTCTCTGGGAGCTAGGGAAAAGATTGTAGAAACTTTGGCTTTGTCTTCATGTCGTTATTGGCGACAGGAAGTGCCAGAAGGACTGGAGGATGGAAAAAGGTTGTCCCCTTAGTCAAGAAGGGCAGTAGAGACTATCTTGGGAATCATAGACTGTGAATCTTACTTCTGTTGTGGGGGAAAGTTTTGGAAAGACTTACAAGGATCGGATTTATAATCATCTAGAGAGAAATAAATTGATTAGGCTAGTCAGACACGGTTTGTGAAGGGAAGGCGTTGCCTCACAAATCGTATCAAGTTCTCTGAGAAGGTGACCAAAGAGGTAGATAAGGATAAGGCAGTGATGTGGTGTATATGGGATTTAGCAAAGCATTGATTATAAGGTTTCCCCATGATAGGCTTACTGCAGAAAGTGCAGATCCAGCATGGGATTGAAGGTGATTGGCAATTTGGATTAGGAGTGCGCCTAGCTGATAGAGACAGGAGGGTTGGTGGTCGATGGAAATATTCAACCTTGGAGTGCAGTACAAGTGGTGTACCTCAAGGATAGGTTTTTGCTGTTTGTTGTCATTTTTTATAAATGGACTAGATGAGGGTGTTTAGAGGGATGGGTTAGGTAAATTTGTGATGACACCAAAGTCAGAGGAGTTGTAGACAGGAGGATGGATGTTACATGAAAAATAACAGCACAGAAAAGGCCCTTCGCCTCGATGTTGCGCCGACCAATATAAAAAGCAATGCCCCTTCCAAACTAAAAACCATTCCCTTCTCTTCATATCTTATCAACTAACCTCTTAAACTCCACCAAACTGGCGCATACACAACTGACTGCAGGAGGGCATTCCACTCCCGAACCACCCTTTGGGTAGAAGAAAAACCTGCTCTGATATCCGTCCTATAACTATTACCCCTAATTTAAAGTCATTGGTGTCCCCTCATGCTAGCTTTCTCCATCCTAGGAAAAGGCTACACTATCCAACCTATCTAAACCTCTAATCATCTTGTATGTTTCGATAAGGTCTCCTCTTAGCCGCCTCCTTTCTAACGAAAACAACCTTCAAATCCCTCAGCCTCTCCTCATAAGACCTGCCCTCCATACCAGGCAACATCCTGGTAAACCTCCTCTGTACCCTCTCCAATGCCTCCACATCTTTCTTATAATGCGGGGACCAGAACTGCACACAATACTCCAAAGTGCGGCCGCACTAGAGTTTTGGACAGTTGCAACATGACGTTGCGGCTCCGAAATTCATCCCTTACCAATAAAAGCCCAAGGACTCCATTATGGACCTTCCAACAACCTTCTCGACCTGACTGCCTACTTTCAGGATCTATGCACATACACACCAAGAACCTATGTTCAAATCAGACTACTAAGAATCCTAACATTTGCCCTATACTCTACACATTATTATTCTGCCATAGTGCATTACCTCACCCTTTTCCACATTAAACTCCATTTGCAACTCTCGGACCAGCTCTGCAACTTGTCCAAGTCTCTCTGCAAACTATAATACCCCTCTTCACTATCTACCACTCCACCGACTTTAGTGTCATCTGCAAATTTACTAATCCGTCCTTCAATACCCTCATCCAGATCATTTATAAAAATTACAAACAGCAGGGGCCCCAAAACAGACCCGAGGTACACCACTTGTCACCGAGTTTGCAGAGTTTACAGTTTACAGAGGGACATAGATAAGCTGCAGAGCTGGGCTGAGAGGTGGCAAATGGAGTTTAATGTGGAAAAGTGAGGTGATTCACTTTGGAAAGAGTAACAGGATTACAGAATATAGGGTTAATGGTAGGACTCTTAATAGTGTCAATGAGCAGAGAGATCTCGGTGTACATGTGAATAGCTCCCTGAAAGTTGGCATCCAGGTTGATAAGGTTGTTAAGAAAGCATACGGTGTGTTAGCATTTATTGGTAGAGAGATTGAAATTCAGAGCTGTGAGGTCATGTTGCAACTGTACAAACTCTGGTGTGGCCGCACTTGGAGTATTGCGTACAGTTCTGGTCCCGCATTATAAGAAAGATGTGGAGGGATTGGAGAGGGTGCAGAGGAGGTTTACCAGGATGTTGCCTGGTATGGAGGGAAGGTCTGATGAGGAAAGGCTGAGGGATTTGAGGTTATTTTCATTCGAGAGAAGAAGATTAAGAGGTGACCTAATTGAGGCATACAGATGATCAGAGGGTTAGATAGGGTGGACAGTGAGAGCCTTTTTCCTCGGATGGAGATGGCTAACACGAGGGGACATAGTTTTAAATTGAGGAGTGATAAATATAGGATGGATGTCAGAGATAGCTTCTTTACTCAGAGGGTAGTAAGGGTGTGGAATGCCCTGCCTGCAGCAGTTGTGGACTCGCCAAGTTTAAGGGCATTCAAATGGTCAGTGGATAGGCATAGAACATTACAGCGCAGAACAGGCCCTTCGGCCTTCGATGTTGCGCCGACCAATTAAGAGAAAGCAATGACCCTCTAACCTAAACCATTCCCTTTTCATCCATAAACTTATCTACTTACCTCTTAAACGCCACCAAACTTGGCGCATCTACAACTGAAGGCATATGAATAACACTGGAATAGTTTAGGTTAGAGGGTCATTAGATTAGTTCCACTGGTTGGCACAACATCGAGGGCCAAAGGCTGTGCTGTAATGTTCTATGTTCCACGCTTTTCATTTGTTCTTAGTTGTAAAATTGCAATGTCCTGCCGCCCGCCCTTGCTCTCTCATCCCCATCACTGGTTCACCTCCTGACCTGACTGAGCAGCACAATGGCACAATGGTTAGCGGTGCTGTCTCACAGCTCCAGGAGCCTGGTTTGATTCCCAGCTTGGGAGACATTTCGGTGTTTGCAAGTTCTCCCCTTGTCTGCATGGGTTTCCTCCGGGTGCTCCAGTTTCCTCCCACAGTCCAAAGATGTGCGGGTTAGGTTGATTGGCTATGCTAAATTGCTCCTAAGTGTCCCGGGATGTGTAGACTGGAGGAATTATAGGCTGGTTAGTTTAAGTTCTGTAATAGGGAAAATTCTTGAATCTATCATCAAGAAAGAAATAGCGAGACATCTGGATATAAATTGTCTCATTGGTAAGATGCAGCATGGGTTCATGAAGGGCAGGTTATGTTTGACTAAATTGGTGGAATTCTTTGAGAACATTACATGTACAATGGACAATGGGGAACTTGTGGATTTCCAGAAGGCATTAGACAAGGTGCTGCACCAAAGGCTGCTACATTAGATAAAGGTGCACAGTGTTATGGGTAATGAAACATATAGAACATATGAGTACTGTATAGGCCCTTCAGCACTCAATGTTGTGCCAACCTGTGAAACCAATCTAAAATCCATCTAACCTGCATTACTCCAATATCATCGAGTTTATCCAATAACCATTTAAATGCTTTAATGTTGGCGAGTCCACTACTGTTGCAGACAGGACATTCCATGCCCTTACTACTCTGAGTAAAGACAATGACAGCCTAAGAATCAAAGACAAAGGTTCTGCAATCTCCTCCCTAGCGTCCCAGCAAATCCTAGGATAAATCCCATTTGGCCCAGGGAACTTATCTATTTTCATACTTTCCAGAATGGTTAACAACAGAAAGCAAAGAGTGGGGTAAAGAAGTGTTTTTCTGATTGGCAATCAGGGAGTAGTGGTGTGCCTCAGGGATCAGTGCTGGGACCACAATTGTTTACGACTTAGAGATGATTTGGAGTTGGGGACCAAGTGTAGTGTGTCAAAATTCACAGATGATACTAAGATAGATGGAAGAGCAAAGTGTGCAGAGGATACTGAAAGTTTGCAAAGGGATATAGATAGTCTAAGTGAGTGGGCGAGGGTCTGGTAGATGGAGTACAATGTTGGTAAATGTGAGGTCATTCATTTCAAAAGAAATAACAGCAAAATGAGCTATTATTTATATGATAAAAAACTACAGCACGCTGCTGTGCAGAGGGACCTGGGTGTCCTTGTGCAAGAATCACAAGGAGTTGGTTTGCAGGTGCAGCGGGTAATTAAGAAGGCAAATGGAATTTTGTCCTTCATGGCTAGAGGGAAGGAGTTTAAAAACAGTGAGATTATGTTGCAGCTGGATAAGGTGCTGCTGAGGCCACATCTTGAGTTACTGTGTACAATACTGGCACTGAAGGGAGTGCAGAGAAGATTCACTTAAGAAACATCTCAACCATGTTCCAGAGTTGAGAGAGTAGATTGGAACTATATTCATTGGAATTCAGAAGATTAAGGGGGAGATCTTTTAGAAACATATACAATTTATGAAGAGAATAGATAATAGAATAGAGAGCAGGAAAGCTGTTTCCACTGGCAGGTGAAACTAGAACTAAGGGACATAGCCTCAAAATAAGGGAAGCAGATTTAGGACTGAGCTGAGGAGGAACTTCTTCACACAAAAGGTTGTGAATCTGTGGAATTCCCTACTCAGTGAGTCTGGTGAGGCTACCTCATTAAATGATATATAGATAAACTTTTGAACAGTAAAGGAATTAAGGGTTATGGTGAGCAGGAGGGTAAGTGGAGCTGAGTCCACAAAAAGATCAGCCATGATCTTATTAAATGGCGGGGCAGGCTTGAGGGGCCGAATGGCCAACTCGTGCTCCTAGTTCTTATAAATTTATGTTCTTACGATTAGCGGGGTAAATGTCTGGGGTTGTGGGGAGAGAGCCTGGGGTGGGATTGTTGTCACTGCAGGCTCGATGGACTGAATGCACTAAGGTTTTTATGATTCTATGACCTCAGCTTAAATTTATCATCCAGATGTTTAAGTAAATGTTAACATGACTGAATTAAGCAGTTTATGATTCTTCAAAAATGAGGCCAGTATGATTTGATGTTAGGACATGATGGAATAATAAAATATCACTTAAGTGTAAGGCCATAGGTTTAAGATGTTTGGGGAAGAGTTTGGAGAAGATGTGCAAGGCAAATTTTTTTTTTTTAAACACAGATGGTGGTGAATGTTTGGAACCCACTGCCCGGGGAGGGGGGTGGGAGCAGGTATGAAATCAGCATTTAAGAGGCAATTAGACAAATATATGAATAGGATGGACATGAAAGGATACGGATTCCGTAAATGCACTCAGTTCTAATTTAGGCAGACATCATGATTGAGGCAGGCTTGGAGGGCCAAAGAGCCTATTCCTGTGCTATACTGTTCTTTGTCACATATCACTCGAGTATTGTCCAAAACTGTGAGCACAAGATCCATTAACGTTATGTTAATGTTCTGGAAAGACTCAGCAGGTCCAACCTGTGGAGACAGAGTGAAGGAGTGGCCTCACCTCGCTTCACAGGGGCTGCCATAACTGATGACTCTTTCCAAAACTGTTTCTATTTCAGATTTCCACAACATTTTCCTTCTGTTAATACTGCAATCCTGCCGTTATAGATCATTCTTCAGGGAAGATACTCATTTGCCTATTTATTTTTCCATTGGTCCATTCAAAATTGGTTCAAAGGAGAAGATCAGTATTGCACTGGACTAGTAATCTAGAGACTCCCGTTCAAGATAGCACGGTGATTAGCACTGCTGCCTCATTCCCGGCTTCACTGTCTATATGGAGTCTGTATGTTCTCCCCATGTCCTCTGGGTGCTCCAGTTTGGTGGACTGGCTCTAAGTTGCCCTTTAGTGTCAGGGAACTAGCTAGGTTGAATGCATAGGGCTCTCGGGATAAAGACTGGGTGCAATTGGAGTTGGTGCAGACTTGATGGGCTGAATGGTCTCCTTCTGCATTGTGGGGATTCTATCTATCTATAAAGCTCCAAGGATTGGAGTTCAAATCCCACCACAGTAGATGGTGAAATTTGAATTCAATAAAAATCTTGAATCGAAATTCTAACGATATCCATGAAACCATTGTCGATCCATTTTGGTTCTCTAATATCCTTTAGAGAAGGAAATCTCCAGATGTTTTTGACCTTTAACTGCCCTCTGAAATGGTTGAGAAATCACTCAGTTCAAAGGCAAGTAGGAATGGCTTAGACAACAGCACTGACAAATAACAAAATCCTCAAACCCATTCAACCCCCATGCTGCTCTACTGTAAGCCCTCTCCCACCCTCCCCATTCACATCCATCCACACCACAATCACCCATACCACTCCCACCACCCCCATCATCCACCACCCCCCACAGCCTTTACAGCACCCCATCTCCGCTCACATCCCCACACATTCACTCCCTCCACCACAATCACTCACACGCCTCCACAACACCTCCTACTACCCTATGCACTTCCTCACACACATACGCACACACAGACACCGACGCACACACAGCAGCATATTCCATGCCTTCTCTGCTACCTGCACCAGTTTATAGGTGTGATATCAAGGTTTCTTTGGTGATGATGATGAACAAGCAACTCATTTTCTCCCACCCAGAAAAGAAAAAGGGTAAAATCAGGAAGTGGGAATACTGTTCCAAATTGTTTATTCCTCCTAGGGCACAGAAACAAAGCTCATTTCCTCAGGAGATGGGAGCAGGAATAAAGGGAGCCTTACTCATTGTATTAATCTTATTTCAACAGGAAGCAAGGACTCATGTCTCAATCGATGTGGAGAACGTGTGAACCACAATTACAACTGTCAGTGCAATCACGCATGTGTGAAATACAGGGACTGCTGCTCCGATTACAACATCTGTCAATGTATGTAAAAAAAATCTAACAGGATGTTCAAATACTCACATATTGGAAACAAAGAGTTTTACTCAGTACAGACTTCAGGGGGCCGAATGGTCTCTTCTCCTTCTCTCATTTGTAGGGATTCTCTGATTCTATCGATGGCTGCAACCCTCTCCAAATGTCACCAACGTCCAGTACAGTTGCAACATAACCCATGGCTCTTAAACTCAAACACCTTGTTAATAAATGCTAACACACCATAAGCCTTCTTTACGGCTCTATCCACTTGAGTGGCAACCTTCGCAGATCTGTGGATATCTCTGAGGCTAAAGCTGACTCTGTCTCGGACTGTGACCTGTGACTGTTTCCAATAACATCACTCAATTCTGCCCCTGCCTCAACTGAGCCGAAATCCTGGTACGTGCCTTTGCTGCTCTAAATTTAACCATTCTACTATATTAGAACATAGAACATTACAGCACAGAACAGGCCCTTCGGCCTTCGATGTTGTGCCGACCAAAATAAAAAGCAATGCCCCTCCAAACTAAACCATTCCCTGCTCTTCCATATACTTATCAATTAACCTCTTAAACGCCACCAAACTTGGCGCATCTACAACAGCTGCAGGCAGGCATTCCACTCCCTAATCACTCTTTGAGTAAAGAACCTACCTCTGATATCCGTCCTATAACTCATACCCCTTAATTTAAAGCTGTGTCCCCTCGTGCTAGCTTTCTCCATCCTAGGAAAAAGGCTATCACTGTCCACACTATCTAAACCTCTAATCATCTTATATGCTTCAATAAGATCCCCTCTTAGCCGCCTCCTTTCTAACGAAAACAACCTCAAATCCTTCAAACTCTCTTCATAGGACCTGCCCTCCATACCAGGCAACATCCTGGTAAACCTCATCTGTACCCTCTCCAATGCCTCCACATCTTTCTTATAATGTGGGGACCAGAACTGCACACAATACTCCAAGTGCGGCCGCACTAGAGTTTTGTACAGTTGCAACATGACGTTGTGGCTCCGAAATTCAATCCCCCTTACCAATAAAAGCTAAGACTCCGTATGCCTTCTTAACAACCTTATCGACTTGACTGCCTACTTTCAGGGATCTATGCACAAATACACCAAGATCCCTCTGTTCATCAACACTATTAAGAATCCTACCATTAGCCCTATACTCTACACATTTATTATTCCTGCCAAAGTGCATTACCTCACACTTTTCAACATTAAACTCCATTTGCCACCTCTCGGCCCAGCTCTGCAACTTGTCCAAGTCCCTCTGCAAACTATAACACCCCTCTTCACTATCTACCACTCCACCGACTTTAGTGTCATCTGCAAATTTACTAATCCATCCTTCAATACCCTCATCAGATCATTTATAAAAATTACAAACAGCAGGGGCCCCAAAACAGACCCCTGAGGTACACCACTAGTAACCGAACTCCAAGATGAATATCTCCCATCAACCACCACCCTCTGTCTTCTATCTGCTAGCCAATTCCTAACCCAATTAGCTAAATCACCCTCTATCCCACACATCTGCATTTTCTGCAGAAGTCTTCCATGGGCCACCTTATCCAACGCCTTACTAAAGTCCATATATACCACATCAACCGCCTTACCCCCATCCACCTCTTTAGTCACTTTTTCAAAAAACTCAATGAGGTTAGTAAGGCACGACCTACCCTTCACAAAACCATGCTGACTATCCCCAATCAATTCATTTCTCTCTAAATAACTCTAAATCCTATCCCTAATAATTCTCTCCAATACCTTGCCCACAACAGAAGTAAGACTCACTGGCCTATAATTCCCAGGAAGGTCTCTCTTCCCCTTCTTAAACAATGGGACCACATTCGCTATCCTCCAGTCCTCCGGAACCACACCCGTAACCAACGAGGACCTGAAGATCAGAGCCAGAGGGTCTGCAATCTCCTCTCTTGCCTCCCAGAGAATCCTAGGGTAAATCCCGTCCGGCCCAGGGGACTTATCCAACTTCAAACCCTCGAGAATTTCTAACACATCCTCCCTATCTACTACACTACTTCCCAATTTGCAACCCTGTACCTCAGTGTTCTCCATAGCTACATTTCCAGCACTCTGCGTGAATACCGAAGAGAAATATTTATTCAGTGCCTCACCAATCTCTTCAGGCTCCACGCACAACTTCCCACTGCTGTCTATGACTGGCCCTAATCTTGCCCTAACCAATCTTCTATTATTAACATATCTAAAGAAAGCTTTAGGATTCTCCTTGATCCTATCAGTCAAAGTCTTCTCGTGTCCCCTTTTAGCTCTCCTCAACTCACTCTTTAGCTCCCTCCTGGCTAATCTATAGCTATCCATTGCAGTAACTGAGCCTTCAAGCCTCATCCTGACATAAGCCTCCTTTTTCCTTTTAACCAGCAAATCAACTTTTTTCGTACACCAAGGTTCTCTTACTCGATCATTTCCTCCTTGCCTGACAGGGACATACTTATCAAGGACTCGCAGCAGCTGCTCCTTGAATAAGCTCCACATTCCAGATGTTCCCAGTCCCTGTAGTTCCTAGTCCAATCTATGCACCCTAATTCTCTCCTGATGGCCTCATAATTACCCTTCCCCCAGCTATAACTACTGCCCCCAGCTTCATGCCTATCCCTGTCCATCACTAAGGTGAACGTAACCAAATTGTGGTCACATTGAATCCCCCATATATTCCAGAGTTTACCATTGGCCAGAAATTGGACTAGTCCAATAAAAACTGAGATTACTAGAACAGGTTAAAGGCTTGGAATCCTGGAGCAAGTAACTCTCTACCTTATTAGAGATTAGCATCTATTTTATCTAATTGCCATTTACACATTCAGATTTATTTTAAACTGTAAATCACCAGGAGATAAAGGTGCAGAGATCTGCGGAGTTTAATGAGGACATTTTAACATAAGTTGTAAATTATCCTTTTATTATAAAGTTACAGAAACACAGATCCAGGAATTTAATGTGAATTTCAGGATTGTCAGATTACTTATTGCAACCGGCACACTTGGGATTTGTCAAGTTTTCCAGAACCTTCACCCTGGCAGCTTTAACCGATTCCCGATACGCACTCACACATTCTGCAGCAACTTTTTTCTACAAAGAAATTTTGAAAATGTGAATAAATAACCTGCCAGTGCTGATATCTTGTGCATGAGGCACAGAGAGCACCTTCCCAGACTGCTTTTGTCTAGAGTCTAATTCCATAAGAAAATACATGTCCTACTTCAGGCATCAAAAGATTAAAACTCCTTCTACACTATCCCCAAACAATCCCAGGACAGGTACAGCACAGGGTTAGTTACAGAATAAAACTCTCCCTATAAAATTTCCTCAAATAATCCTCAGAAAGATACAGATAGAGAAAAGCTCCTTGTACTCTGCAATCTAATTTTATCAAATCTCTGAATAAATCTCCTCCCATGCCCTAGCCTCGTCCTTTATAATCAATGCACATTCACCGTGTATAACTGCAGCCTCTCCATTTCCAATCGGAAGAACTCTTCCACTGTCAAATCTAAAACATCCACTTTCAAAGCAAGGAATGCACAGGCTGGAGAATGGCGTTGATGTTCCAACCTGTTGGGAAAGATAGAGTGGGGAGAAAGAAAAATAGTAATAAGTATTAGGAAAACACATGGAGGGAAAGAGGAACTTGTTTTCATGGGAAGAGTAATCATAATGACCAGTTGAGAGGATTCATTTTGAGGGAGATGGCTAAAGAGTCGGCATGAGACAGAAAATGAGCCATGATCACACTGGTTAGAAGGTCAGGCTCAAGAGTTCAGGAGTCTACTCATTTTCCTAAATTCGCAGGGCAAATTGGAATGATAAACACAGGCAAAAAGCAACAATTGAATGATAGGTCTCTAAAAGGAGATAGTTTGAGAGCAGACCAGACATTCACCAGAGGCAAGAGGATAAGCAAAGCTCAGGGGATGTGGGGGAGGGGTTGGCAGGATTCTGGGGAAAGAATTTTTATTCACAGTAAAAAAAAACCAGACAGACAGTCATATCTGTGCAGCTCTCTGTAGGAGCAATTCATCATTTCCCCCCCTTCAACCCATAACCTTGTAAAGATTTTCCTAATCAAATGATTCAATTCTTCATTAGAATCACCTTTGCCACCTCAGACAGTATGTTCTGAATCCTAATCACTCTCCACAGAAATGCTGTGTTGCCATTGGCCCTTGTGGCAATTATCTCAATCCAGTGTCTTTGTTTCGCTCTGTCCAGAATCCATAATTTTTAATACTTTAAGTTTCCTCAGCCTAGAATCCCAACTTCTGCAAATTTACACAATCGGTTCCAGTGATGAGGAACTGCATTCTCGTGAATCTTTTCTGCACTAATGCTTTCATATTTTTCCCAACTTCAATCCCAAAGCCAAGTTCATTCCAATAGAGCTAACTAGAAAAAAAATATTTCCATCTACCAGGGTTCATCTTCAGGCTCCCAGTTTTCCAATTCCTTCAGACAGAAGAAGCAGCTGGCCACATCAGCTCCATTCTCAGTTGGGACGTGTAGAAATCCAGCCTTGGCCATCTGGAGAGGAACCACAAATCAAAGCATCAACATCTGGAAATGAAGCGTCTAATGTCACAAACAACTGGAAGAAAGGTGCCCATAAATCTCCAGTGAGCTTCTTATCTCGGAGGAGGAGGAGGAGGAGGGAGTAAACGGAAATGTGACAACTGGAAATGATCAGTGTATCGATTTCCAATTCCGTCTAAAGTTTCCAGTCATTTCAGAGAAATGACAAGTTTCTGCTTATTACACTGACAGATCCCAGAGTACATTAAATCCTCAAGATAATCCATCGGGCAGCTTACTTTAAAGTTATTTAATAGTCACAAGTAAGGCTTATATTAACACTGCAATGAAGTTACTGTGCAATTCCCTTAGTCGCCACACTCCAGCACCTGTTCAGGTCAATGCACCCTACCCAGAACATATTCAGACTATGGGAGGAAATTGGAGCACCCAGAGGAAACTCATGCAGACACAAAGTGAACGTACAAACTCCACATAGATAGTGACCCAAGCCAGGAATCGAACCTGGTCCCTGGTGTTGTGAGGCTGCAGTGCTGACCACTGTGTTGATATGGTAACCTCCTTTCTCTTTCAAAAATTCTAAACTATTCAGAGGAGAGGAATCATCAAAATGTAGAATGGCCTCTTGTTTTTTTTAAACCCCTAAATGCTGCTCCTTTGGAACAACTGCTCAGCTTTACTATCTATCCATTTTCACCTCAACTAATAGCAAACTCCTTCTGGGGCAGTCATTACCCTGTGCAACAATGAAAGATCCAGTGAGGGTTAGAATCTCCACCCCCATAACAGATAGGAGGAAAACTGAAAATAGCAAGATAAAGGGTGTTTTTACCCTTAGCTGGAAATTTTCACCATTCACAGGATATCCCCATCCCATTGTAATGGCAGGAGTTTGGCCGAGTGCCAAATTCTTCAATTCAAATGCATTTTGGTAGATTGAACCATTGCAGGACTTATTCAGTTAAGGGTGGGGGTGGGAGAGGGAGAGTTTTAGAACAAAGATCTAGGTTACAGGTTCATAGCTCCTTGAAAATGGAGTCAGAGTACAAAGAATAAAGAACAAAATAAATTACAGCACAGAAACAGGCTGTTTGGCCCTCCAAGCCTGCACCAACCATGCTGCTCAATTTAACCTAAAGCCTTATGCTTCCAGGGACCATATCCCTCTATTCCCAACTTATTCATGTATTTGTCAAAGTGCTCTTTAAAACTCACTACTGTATCTGCTTCCACTACCTCTCCCAGCAATGAGTTTCAGGCACCCATTACTCTTAAAAAATCTGCCTTGTACATCTCCTTTAAACCTTGCCCCATTCATCTTAAAACTGTGCCTCCCTAGTAATTGGCTCTTCCACCCTGGGAAAAAGCTTCCGACTATCCACTCTGTCCATGCCCCTCAATCTTGTCAACTTCTATCAGGTCTCCCTTCAACTTCCATCACCCCAGTGAGAACAAACCAAGTTCTCCAACCTTTCCTCATATGCCATCCATACCAGGCAATATCCTAGTAAATCTTTTCTGGACTCCCTCCAAAGTCTCCACATCCTTCTGGTGGTGTGGCCAGAACATTATATTCTAAGTGCAGCCTAACTAAGGTTCTATAAAGCTGCAACATGACTTGCCAATTTTGAAACTCAATACCCCAGCTGATGAAGACAAGCATACCATCTCCACCTGCATTGCCACTTTCAGTGACCTGTGTACCTATACACCCAGATCCCTTTGCCTATCAATACTCATAAGGGTGCTGCCATTCACTGTATATTTTCTATCTGTATTAAACCTTCCAAAATGTATTACCTCACATTTGTCTGGATTAAACTCCATCTGCCATCTCTCTGTCCAAGTCTCCAACTGATCTATATCCTGATGGTCCTCATCACTATCTGCAAATCCACCAATCTGTGTCATCCACAAACTTACTAACCAATCCAGTATATATATATATATATATATATTTGGTTTCATTGGCCAGAACGTTGGGATGTCTTGTTGAAGTTGGACAAGAGATTGTTAAGGCCATGCTTGGAATTGTATACAGTTCTGGTCACCTTATTATAGAAAGGATATTAAACTAGAAAGAGTGCAGAAATGATTTACTAGCATACTATCAGTGCTTGATTGTTTGAGTTATAAGGAGGGGTTGGATAGACAGGAGCTTTTTTCTGGAGCACTGGAGGCTGAGGGACGATCTGATGGAGGTCTATAAAATATGAGGGGCATAGATCAGCAAGATAATCAATATCTTTTCTCAAAGATAGGGGAGTCTAAAACTAGAGAGCAGAGATACAAAAGAGTACAGAGGGGCTTTCTCCTTCCCCCAACCCTCAAGATGGTGGTAAGTGGCTGGAGGAAGCAGAAAGAGGTAATAGTAAAGGCAGATACTATTTTAGCTTTTAAAAACATTTAGACATTTTACATGGGTATAGGAGTTGTATGGGCCAATTAGGACTAGTTTAATGGTTAAAAAAGAGCAGCATGGACAAGTTGGGCCAAAGGGCCTGTTTCACTGCTATAAGCCTGTCACCTTTTCACAGACGCATAGCATGACCAACAGGTAAGGTCACACCCCGAGGGTTTACTAATCAACAGGCCACCTTGGAATTCATCACCAAATCATTATTATTCTAAATGAGCACGGGAACCTCCTTACAAACAGTTAAATTTAACACTCAATCTATCTGACTTTTATAATTTGTACATTAATCATTCAACATAAGCAACTGAGTAAAGGTGTTAGAAATGTAGCCAATATTCAGATATTTTATTGGACACTAGGTCACTGACAAAATAAAAGCAGCTGTGGCAATACTCACCTTGTTAGGTCAAACTCAAATTTAGAATTAACATAGAAATATTTAGTTTTACTTGAAAATACACGAGTCTGTAATCTTGTGGAGAATGATTGTTGAGGCAGCTCTCAAGTCAGAGAAAGTCTCGCTGAGTTTTCCCACCTCAGGAATTGTTCTGAGGGCTTTTGTTCTGGTTTGGAAAAAGGCAGTTTAAACTATCCAACCTATGCACCCTAATTCCCTCCTTATGGCCTCATAATTACCCTTCCCCCAGCTATAACTACTGCCCCCAGCTTCATGCCTATCCCTGTCCATCACTAAGGTGAACGTAACCGAATTGTGGTCACTATCACCAAAATGTTCACTAACTTCCAAGCCTAACACCTGGTCTGGCTCATTGCCCAGCACCAAATCCAATGTAGCCTCACCTCTAGTTGGCCTATCTACATACTGAGTCAAAAAACCTTCCTGCACACTCTGTACGAAAACTGACCCCTCTAACGAGCTAGAGCTATAGCTATTCCAATCAATATTAGCAAAGTTAAAGTCCCCCAACACAATTACCCTACTACTTTCACTCCTAATCAGAATTGACTTCGCAATCCTTTCCTCAACCTCTCTAGAACTATTAGGAGGTCTGTAAAAGACTCCCAACAGGGTGACCTCTCCTCTCCTGTTTCTAATCTCAGCCCATACTACCTCAACAGACAAGTCCTCATCAAACTTCTTTTCTATCACCGTGATACAGTCTTTGACCAATAATGCCACTCCTCCCCCCCTTCTACCTCCTTCTCTACTCCGACTAAAGCATTTGTACCCCGGAACCTGCAACATCCATTCCTGTCCCTGCTCTACCCAAGTCTCTGAAATGGCCACAACATCGAAGTTCCAGGTACTGGTCCAAGCTGCAAGTTCCTCCCCCTTATTGCGAATACTCCTTGCATTAAAGTATACGCATTTCAAACGATGCCCTACCCCACCCGTACGCCGCTGTGTTTTACAACTCTCTATATAACCCCCTTACTCTCATCCCTCTCGGCACCCCAACTACTTAGGATCCCACCCCCCCCCGCCGGATCAGATTAAAGCCCCCATCATAGCCTTAGCAAATTTTCCCCCCAAGATATTAGTCCCCCTCTGGTTCAGGTGTAGACCATCTCTCTTGAAGAGTTCCCACCTATCCCAGAATGAGTCCCAATTGTTAAGGAACCTGAACGTTGTAATTCAACGTTATGAACGTTGAATTACAGTTTTTCCCATAACCTTTCCTCCCAGTCTAACCCAGCTCCGTTGCCCTATTGAAGCTGGCTCTCCCCCAGGTAATTATTTTTATTCTGGATCGCCTGTTATCCTTTTTGATCATCACCCTGAACCTTACACTGCAATGGTCACTGTCTCCTAAATGTTCCCCCACTGACACTTCATCTACTTGGCCCACCTCATTTCCAAGAACCAGATCCCATACTTTCTTGTTGGGCTGGATACATACTGCTATAGGACATTTTCCTGGACAATCCTTGGAACCTTTGCCTCTCTCCATCCTTTACGCTCTCACTATCCCAGTGTACATTTAGTTAATTAAAGTGCCCATTATAACTATTCTGTAATGTTTGTATCTCTCTCTAATTTCCTGACTCTTCTTGATCTTTCTCACTAATGAGTGGTCAATAGCACGCCAAACAATACATATTAACCCTTTGTATTCCTTAGCTCCAGCCAAATTAATTGTGTTTTCAAACCCTTTTATTCATTTTTTTATTCATTCGTGGGACACAGATATTGCAGGCTGACCTGCATTTATTGCCCATTCATGATTGCCCTTAAGAAGGTGGTAATGAGCTGCTTTCTTGGATCGCTGCAGCCTATGTGCTGTGGGTTGACTCACAATGCCATTAGGGAGAGAATTCCAAGATTTTTGACCCAGTGACTGCAAAGGAACGGTGATATATTTCCAAATCAAGATGATGAGTGGCTTGGAAGGGAATATACAGGCTGTGGTGTTCCCGTATATCTGCTGTTCCTTACCCTCCTAGTGGAATTAGTTATGGGTTTGGAAAGTGCTGTTTAAGGATCTTTAGTGAATTGCTGCTGTGCATTTTGTAGATAATACACACTGCTGAGCATTGGTGGTGGATGATTGTAAATAAGGCGCCAATCAAATGGGCTGCTGTACCCTGGATGGTGTCAAGCTCCAAGTGTTGTTGGAGCTGCACCCATCCAGGCAAATGGGGAGTACTTCATCACGTTCCTGACTTGTGCTTTGTAGATGGTGCATAGGCTTTGGAGAGTCAGGGGGTGAGTTACTCGCCACAGTATTTCTAGCTTTGACCTGCTCTTGTAGCTACTGTTCTTATATGATGAGTCCAGTTGAGTTTCTGGTCAATGGTAACCCCAAGGACGTTGACAGTGAGGAATTCAGTGATGGTAACACCATTGAATGGTTCGAATGTCTCTTATTGATACCTCTGGGACATTCTCTGTCACCAAAGCTCTCCCTAACAAATACTGCCAACCTCTCTCTTTCTTCCTTTCTGATCATAGAACATAGAACAATACAGCACAATACAGCCCTTTGGCCCCCGAGTTGCGCCGATCACATCTACTAATCCACAGACCTATCTATAACCCCCTATCCTATTCTTTTCCATATACTCATCCAGAAGTCTCTTAGAAGACCCCAGTGAGTTTGCCTCAACAACCTCCAACGGCAGTCAGTTCCATTCACTCACCACCCTCTGAGTGAAAAACCTACCCCTGACATCTCCTTTGTATTTGCTTCCCTGCACCTTAAATCTGTGTCCTCTCGTAGTGACCATTTCAGCTCGGGGAAATAGTCTCTGAGAGTCCACCCTATCTATTCTTCTCAACATTTTATAAACCTCTATCAGGTCGCCTCTCAACCTACATCTCTCCAGTGAGAAGAGTCCCAGCTCCCTCAACCTATCTTCATAAGGCCTGCCTCCCAATCCAGGCAGCATCCTTGTAAATCTCCTCTGAACCCTCTCTATAGCCTCCACGTCCTTCCTATAATGAGGCGACCAGAACTGCGCACAATACTCCAACTGGGGTCTGACAAGAGTCTTATAAAGCTGCATCATTACCTCCTGGCTCCTAAACTCTATTCCTCGATTAATGAAGGCCAGTACACCGTACGCCTTCTTGACCACTTCCTCCACCTGCGAGGCCAATTTAAGAGTTGTATGGACCCAGACCTCGAGATCCTTCTGCTCTACAACACAGCTAAGACTCCTACTCCTTATATTGTACTCCTTCATCCCATTATTCCTGCCAAAATATCTTTCCTGAACAACTTGTACCCAGGAATATTTAACACCCAGTCCTACCCTTCCCTGAGCTAGGTCTCTTTTATCACACAACATTATATTTCTACAGTGCAATCTGCACCTGTAGCTCACCAATCTTATTTATTATAACACAGAACCAGTTCTGGGGGAAGATGGGAACAGTACAAATCAGATGGTCTGTACCTGGGCAGGACTGGAACCAATGTCCAAGGGGGAATGTTTGCTAGTGTTGTTGGGGAGTGTTTAAACTAATGTGGCAGAGGGATGGGAACCAATGCAGGAAGTCAGAGGGAAATAAAGTGGGGACAGAAACAAAAGGCATTAAGTGGGAAAAATGAAAGGCAGAGAAGCCAAAGAGAAAAATCAAAAAAGCCACAGTGCAGAGTACAGAGACTATGGAGAACTCAGTGAATGGGTCCAGTAAGGTTAAAAGAAATAAAACACAGGGAGAGTGTACAAAATATGACAGGACAGATGGTCTGAGAAAGCAGAACAGAGCAAGGGAAGTCTAGATTAAACTACATTTATTTCAATGCAAGAGGCCTGATGGGCAAGGCTTAGGGCATGAATGGGTACATGGACTGGGATATTACAGCTCTTACCGAAACATGGCTGAGGGAGAAGCAGCTCAATGTTCCAGGCTACAGATACTATAGGAAAGATAGAACAGGAGGTAAGAGAGGAGAGGGAGTTGTATTTTTGATTAGGGAGAACATCATGGCAGGACTGAGAGAAGATATATCCAAGGACATGCCCAATGGGTATGTAAATGGATAGAACTGAGAAATAAAAAGGGAGAGATTAAATCATAGAATCCTTACAACACAGAAGGCCATTCAGCCCGCACCAACAACCAGGCTCTATCCCCCTAACCCTTACTAATCTCTCTAACAGTGAGGGACAATTTAGCATGCCCAATCAACCTAACCTGCATATCTTTGGACTGAGAGAGGGAACAGGAGCACCCAGAGGAAATCCACACAGACACAGGGAGAATGTGCAAACTCCACACAGTCACTCAAACTGGGAATTGAACTAGGGTCCCTGGTGCTGTGAGGCAGCAGTGCCACCATGCCACCAAGAAGAAGAAGGAGATTGCCTTTCCACTGACTCTCACTCATTCTCTCCCCTGCCACATAATAGCTCATACTTCAGAGTCACACTACCCTCCAGAGTGCAGATGCTCACAGCTTAGTGTAACACCAAGAGTGGCACGGTAGCACGGTGGTTAGCACTGCTGCTTCACAGCTCCAGGGTCCTGGATTCAATTCCTGGCTCGGGTCACTGTCTGTGTGAGTCTGCACATTCTCGTCATGTCTTGTGAGGCACTCTGGTTTCCTCCCACAGTCCAAAGATGTGTGGGTTAAGTTGATTGGCCATGCCAAAATTGCTCCTTAGTGTCCAGGGATGCGTAGGTTATAATATGTAGGGATATGGGGATAAGACCTGGGTGGGAATGTGTTCGGTGCAAATGCGATGGGCCGAAGGGCCTCTTTCTGCACTAGGGTTCTATTCTATGACCTAATCCTTAAATCTGACAATGTTATAATTTTCTATGAAAATCTGCACATCAAACTCAAGGTAAAAGAAAATAACAAGAGTTGGTTGTGTACTCAGCCCTCCTGATGAAACTGTTGTGTTTGAGCAGTTAACGTTTGCACCATTATTTGTGATCAGGACCTATGAATAGATGTTGTTGTTTGAAGCTGGGTGGAGCAGACAAACCATCAGTTGGACAATTGTGTTAATCTGGCTGGAATTCATATGTGACACAAGATGTAGTACACTCCAGGATCTTTGAAGCGTTAACTTTTGTTCACCCTGTAATGGCTCAGAAACATCCAGAAGCCAGCATGGAGCCACCCTGTCAGCTCAGCAATGATCCACACTGAAGACACTAAATTAAGACTTTATAAACTAACCCAGCTGATGAATAAATGTATATAATTTTCCTCCATGTCACAACAGTGACACCATGAGGGTAGCATCCATTCACACGTTCGCATCTTCCCACATGTGTATTACATTTATTCCTATGTATCCTGTACTTATGACTGTGTGGCTAATTTCCCTCCAACTTGATTTTCAGGTTTCTGATGAACCACCATAGTGAGTCAGGTCTCAAGCAATGATATGACAGAGTATATGACAGAGGATTTGGTGAACTGGTGTGACAACAATAATCTCCCTCAATCTCATCAAAATGAAGGAGATAGTCATTCACTTCAGGAAGCCTAGTGGAGAACATGCCCCTGTCTAATTGATGGTGACAAAGTAGAGATGGTTGAGAGCTTCAAGTTTCTAGGTGTCCAGATCATCAACAACCTGTCCTGGTCCTTCATGCTGACACTAAAAGAAAATCGACCAATGACTCTATTTTCTCAAGAGGCTAAAGAAATTTGGCATGTCCAATATGACTCTCACCAACTTTTACTGATGCGCAATAGAAAGCATTCTTTCTGGTTGTATCAGTAGCTCCTGCTCTGCCCAAGACCACAAAAAATACTAACAGAAGTCATGAATGAAGCCCAATCCATCACGTAAATCAACCTTCCATCCATTGACTCTGTCTATACTTCCCGCCGCCTTGGAAAAGAGAAGCATAAGTCAAGTGTCCCATGCATCCTAGACATACTTTCTTTTCACCTTCTTCCATCAGGAAAAAGATACAAAAGTCTGTGGTCACATATGAACTGACTCAAATTTCTTTCCTGTTGCCATCAGATTTTTGAATAGACCTACTTAGTATTAAGTTGTTCTTTCTTTGCACACTAGCTTTGACTGTAACACAATATTTTCTCTACATACTAGCTATGATTGCAACACTACATTCTGCATCCTCTTCTTTCCTTCTCTGTGAATGGTGTGCTTTGTCTGCACAGCACACAAGAAACAATACTTTCATTGTATGTTAACACATGTGACAATAATAAATCAAATCAAAATCAATATAATCAGCCAACATAGATTTACAAAGGGGAAATCATGCTTGATGAACCTATTGGAATTCTTTGAGAATGTAACTGGTAGAGTTGACCAAGGAGAACCATTGGCTGTGCTCTATTTAAAAGTGTGTGGGCATTTGCATGGCAAATGCAGTAGAACATGGATAAATGTGAGGTTTTCTACTTTGCTAGCTATAATAGCAAGATAGATTATTATTTGAATGGATGTAGATTGAGAGAGGTGGATACTCTGTGAGACTTTGGTACGCAGGCAGTAAAGAAGGCAAATGATATGTTGGCTTTCATGGGAGAGGATTTAAGTATTGGAATAAGGATGTTTTACTGCAATTGTATAGGACATTAGTGAGGCCACACCTGGTGGATTGTGTGCAGTTTTGGTGTCCTTATTGGAGGAAGATATCCTTGCTATTGAGGCAGTACACAGAAGGTTTGCCAGGCTGATTTCTGGGATGGCAAGACTGTTATTTGAGGAGAGACCATGTCAGTTAGGATTATATTCATTGGAGTTTAGAAGAGTGAGAGGGAATCTCAGCAAAACTTATAAAATTGTAACAGGATTAGACATGGTGGATTCGAAAAAAATGTTCCTGATTTTGGGTGAATCCAGGCTTAGGGGTCGTAGTTTGAGGAAAAGGGATAAATGTTTTAGCACTGAGGTAAGAAATTTCTTCACTCAGAGAGTGGTGAATCTGTGGAATTCATGACATAGAAAGTAGCTGAGAACAAACTTGTATGATTTCAAAAAATAATTAGATCCTTTTCTTGAGGTTAAAGGGATCAAGGGATATGGGGGGGTGGGGGTGGGAAGGAAGCAGGACCAGGATATTGAATTTGTTGCTCAACCGTGATCAAATTAAAAAGTGGAGCAGGCTTGAAGGGCTGAATGGCCTAATTGTGCTTTGAGTTTCTATGTTTCATTGAAACATCATATCATTCAAGGAAATGGAACAATTGCTAGAAAATTAGATTAGCTGATTTTTTGTAATAGTTTTGTCAGTGTGGAGTCCATGGGCTGCAGGGCCTTCTCCGCACTCTACAAGTCTATGATTCTATGACATATTAATGCAAAAAAGTTCCTTCTGCTTGTTGTCAGTGAGTCCAATCTGCCTCCAAACCACCATCAATATCTTGAAGATAAAATTTAATCTCTGACACAAGCTGCTTCCAACTGCTTCATTTCCCATTTCCTGTGCCATTAATACAGTCCATTCCCTTATGCACATCTAGATTACAATGTCGTTTTTGGAAATCCTCATTCCAATTTATAGCAAATTTAGAAGTAACTTTACATAGTTTTTTATGTCTTATAGTATCTATAGAACATAGAACATAGAACATTACAGCGCAGAACAGGCCCTTCGGCCTTCGATGTTGCGCCGATCAATTCTGAAAAAAAAAGCAATGACCCTCCAAACTAAACCATTCCTTTCTCTTCCGTAAACTTATCAACTAACCTCTTAAACGCCACCAAACTTGGCGCATCTACAACTGCCGCGGGCAGGGCATTCCACTCCCTAACCACCCTCTGGGTAAAGAACCTACCTCTGACATCCGTCCTATAACTATCACCCCTTAATTTAAAGCTGTGTCCCCTTGTGCTAGCTTTCTCCATCCTAGGAAAAAGGCTATCACTGTCCACCCTATCTAAACTTCTAATCATCTTATATTTATGTTTTTGTCCTGTGGGATATCACTTTCTCAAACTTGCGCTCATCTTCCCCATGACTTGTTTGAACTTTTCAATCCAGGATTGGAAAGGGTTTCATCAGAACAAGTCAGCCCCGGCTCACCAAGCGGGAGGCCATCAGAAGGCGGAAATAAGCTTCAGCTCACTTCCGCTCACACTGAGGCAATGGCGGCGCCCTTACCCACAGTGCACCGCGGACTAGAACCCGCCCCATGCGGACACCGGGAATTCAGTGCGCAGGTGCGGTTCGGATAGCGGCGGCTGATGGTTTCCTGGGCCCGAGGTGAGAGAGAGAGACGGTTATATCCCGTGGGGGTGGGGGAGAGGGTACAGGGGGTGGGTTGAGGGTATGGGTATATACCCGGGGGGGGGGGTGGGGGTTATATACCCGGGGGGGGTAATATCGGGGGGTCAGTACGGGGAAAAGCGTTTTCTGTTTTCTGTTTGGAGGGAGGCCGCGTTACCCGGGTAACGCGCCGCCATTTTGTTTGATGCTGTGGCGGCCCCCCCCATTCCCCCTTCTCCCCCCTCTATACTGAGGCCCCCCCTCACACTCTGATCCCCCCCTTCTCCCCCCTCTCTCCCCCCCTTCTCCCCCCTTCTCCCCCTCTATACTGAGGCCCACCCCTTCTCTCCCCCTTCTCCCCCCCTTCTCCCCCCTCCCCCCTCTACGGGCCCCCCTCCCCTCCCTTTTCCCTCCCCCCCTCCTTTTCCCTCCCCCCCTCCTCCCCCCCCCCTCCCCTTCCCTCCCTCCCTCCCCCCCTCCCCCCCCTCACCCCCCCCCCCCCTCCCCCCCTCCCCCCTCCCCCCTCCCCCCCCCCCCCCCCCCCCCTCCCCCCCCCCCTCCCTCCCCCCTCCCCCTCCCCTCCTCCCTCCCCCCTCCCCTCCCCTCCCTCCCTCCCCTCCCCTCCCCTCCCCTCCCCTCCCTCCCCCCTCCCCTCCCCTCCCTCCCCCTCCCCTCCCTCCCCCTCCCCTCCCCCTCCCTCCCCCCTCCTCCCTCCCCTCCCTCCCCTCCCCCCCCCCTCCCCCCTCCCCTCCCCTCCCTCCCCTCCCCCCCTCCCCCCTACCTCCCCCCCTCCCTCCCCCCCTCCCTCCCCCCTCCCCCCCCTCCCCCTCCTCCCCCCCCCTCCCCTCACCCTCCCTCCCCCCTCCCCTCCCCCTCCCTCCCCTCCCCCCCCCCCCCCTCCCCCTCCCTCCCCCCTCCCCTCCCCCCTCCCTCCCCCCTCCCTCCCCCCCCTCCCCCTCCCTCCCCGCACCTCCCCCCCCCCTCCCCCCTCCCCCCCCCTCCCCTCCCCTCCCTCCCCCCTACCCCTCCCCCCCCTCCCTCTCCCCCTCCCCTCCCCTCCCTCCCTCCCTCCCTCCCTCCCCCCTCCCTCCCCTCCCCCTCCCTCCCTCCCCTCCCCCTCCCCCCCTCCCCTCCTCCCCCCCTCCCCCCTCCTCCCCTCCCCTCCCCCCTCCCCCCCTCCCCCTCCCCTCCCCTCCCCTCCCCATCCCCCCTCCCTCCCCTCTCCCCCCCCTCCCTCTCCTCCTCCCCTCCCATCCCTCCTCCCCTCCCTCCCTCCCTCCCCTCTCCCCTCCTCCCTCCCCTCCCCCCTCTCTCCCCTCCCTCCTCCCTCCCTCCCTCCCCTCCCTCCCTCCCTCTCCCTCCCCTCTCCCCCCCCCTCCCCTCCCCCCCCCCTCCCACCCCCTCCCCCCCCCCCCTCCCCTCCCCCCTCCCCCCCTCCCCCCCCCCCTCCCTCCCCCCTCCCCCCCCCCCCTCCCCCCCCCCCCTCCCCCCCCCTCCCCCCCCTCCCCCCCCCCTCCCCCCCCTCCCTCCCCCCCCTCCCCCCCCCCCCCCTCTCCCTCCCCCCCCTTTTCCCCTCACCCCCTCCCCCCCTTTTCCCTCCCCCCTCCCCCCCTCCCCTCCCCCCTCCCCCCCCCCTCCCCCTTTTCCCTCCCCCCCTCCCCCCCTTTTCCCCTCCCTCCCCCCCTCCCCCCCTTCCCTCCCCCCCTCCCCCCTTTTCCTCCCCCCCCCCTTTTCCTCCCCCCTTTTCCCTCCCCCCCCCCCCTCCCCCCCTTTTCCTCCTCCCCCCTTTTCCCTCCCCCCCTTTTCCCTCCCCCCCTCCCCCCCTTTTCCCCACAATCCCCCCCTCCCCCCTTTTCCCTCCCCCCCTCCCCCCCCTTTTTTTCCCTCCCCCCTCCCCCCCCCTCCCCCCTCCCCCCTTTTCCTCCCCCTCCCCCCCCTTTTTTCCTCCCCCCTCCCCCACCCTTTTTCCTCCCCCCTCCCCCCCCTTTTTCCTCCCCCCTCCCCCCCCTTTTTCCCCCCCCTCCCCCCCCTTTTTCCTCCCCCCTCCCCCCCCTTTTCCTCCCCCCCCCCCCCCTTTTTCCCTCCCCCCTCCCCACTTTTCCTCCCCCCTCCCCCCCCTTTTCCTCCCCCCCCCCCCCCCCCTCCCATCCCCCTCCCATCCTTCACGGTGCCTATCCACGGACCATTTAAATGCCCCTTAAAGTTGGCGAGTCCACAACTGCTGCAGGCAGGGCTTTCTGCACCCTTATTACCCTCTGAGTAAAGAACGTACCTCTAACATCCGTTCTGTATCTACCAATCCGTAATTTAAAGCTGTGTCCCTCGTGTTAGCCATCATTATCCAAAGAAAAAGGCTCTCACTGTCCATCCTATCTAACCCTCTGATCATCTTGTATGCCTCAATTAGATCACCTCTTAACCTTCTCTCTAACGAAAACAACCTCAAGTCCCTCAGCCTTTCCTCATAAGACCTTCCCACTATACCAGGCAACATCCTGGTAAACCTCCTCTGCACCCTTTCCAATGCCTCCACATCTTTCTTATAATGTGCTGACCAGAATTGTACGCAATACTCTAGGTGCGGTCGCACTAGTGTTTTGTACAGTTTTTGTGCAATTCAGGTGAGTGTCACTCACTTGACGAAGGAGCAGCACTCCAAAAGCTTGTAATACCAAATAAATCTGCTGAACTTTAAGCTGGTGTTGTGAGATTTCGCACTGTTTTCACTGCAGTCCAATGCTGGCATCGCCACATCATCTTAAAACTAATAGAATTATGATCACTGTTTCAAAGTGATCACTCACTAACCTTTCTGTCACATGCCTTTTCTTATTTCCCAAGAGGAGGTCAAGGTTTGCTCCCTCTCTCGTTGGATCATCCACATGATCTTGTAGTTAAGGATCCTCCAGGTAACAATTTCAAATTAAGTTCAAGAGCAATAAACCTGAGTCCCACACCACCACACACAAGCGCGTAACGCACCAGGTAACCGGCACATACTCATGAGACTCGGCCAAAGTTGTTTACCTCATATGCTGCAAAAAAGACATCCTAAAGTGTGATACATTGGTGAGACCGTACAGATGCTGTGACAATGGATGACTGGATAGCACACAACAATCGCCAGGTAGGAGTGTTCCCTTTCAATCTGGGAACACTTCAGCAGTTACAGGCATTCAGCCTCTGATCTTCAGGTAGGTGTTCTCCAAGACAGTCTTCAAGACACATGACAGTGCAGAAACTTATCGCCAAGTATTGCATGCATGACAGTGGCCTCAATGGAATCTTGGATTCATGTCACTGTACATTAACCCTCACCATTTAGTTTAGACTTGCAAAATCTTACCACTGTCCTGGCTTAAGACAATTCACATCTCTTTAACCTGTGATTATCCCTCTCTCCACTCACATTGTCTGTACCTTTTAAAGACTTGATTATCTGTAAAGACTCACATTCCAACCATTATCTTGCAATTGCGTCTTTGACTATATATGCCCTGTTTGTGAAATCTACCTCTCCACTCACCTGATCAAGGATAATGCTCTGAAAGCTCGTGATTCCAAATAAACCTGTTGGACTTTAATCTGATACTGTGAAACTTCTTACTGGGCTCACCCCAGTCCAATGCTGGCATTTTCACATTGTGGCTGTCCTAAACAAACTACCCTGTATCCTCAGACTGTGACCCCTTGTTCTGGACACCCCCACCTTCCTGCATCTACCCTGCCTAGTCCTATTAGATTTTTATATGAGATTCCCCTTCATTCTTCTGAAATTCAGCAAAAACAATCCTAATCAACTCAATCTCTCCTTGTGTGTCAATTCTGCCATCTCAGGAATTAGTCTAGTAAACCTCTGCATGCATCACGCTCATGTACTCTTCCACCTTGTGTCAAGAAAAAGAATGAAAAGTCTGAGAGCATGTCCCAACTGACTTGAGAACAGCTTCTTCCTT
Organism: Sphyrna mokarran; assembly: GCA_024679065.1. Classification (NCBI taxonomy): domain Eukaryota; kingdom Metazoa; phylum Chordata; class Chondrichthyes; order Carcharhiniformes; family Carcharhinidae; genus Sphyrna; species Sphyrna mokarran. The sequence continues at coordinate 574,986 of JAGIQG010000029.1, read as the reverse complement.
GCTGCCATCAGACTTTTGAGCAGTTCTTCATGTATTAAGCTGATCTTTCTCTTCATCCTATCTGTAATTGCAGTACTATATTCTGCACCCTATCCTTTCTTTCTCCCTTATATACTGTATGAACAGTATGTTCTGATTATGTAGCGTACAAGAAACAATACTTTTCATTATAGAACATAGAACAGGCCCTTTGGCCCACTAGTTGCGCCGATCGTACCCATACCTACTACACGATAGAACTATCTGTAACTTTTAATCCCATGTATTCATTCAGAAGCCTTTTAAAAGACCCCAGCAAGTTTGCCTCCATCACAATCGATGGCAGCCGATTCCATTCACTCACCACCCTCTGAGTGAAAAACCTAACCCCTAACATCTCCTCTGTACTTGCTGCCCAGCATCTTAAACCAGTGTCCTCTCATAGCGACCATTTCAGCCCGGGGAAATAGCCTCCGAGAATCCACCCAATCTATTCCTCTTAACATTTTATAAATCTCTATCAGATCGCCTCGCCTTCGTCTCTCCATGGCGAAGAGCCCTAGCTTCTTCAACCTATCTTCATAGGGCATGCCTCCCAATCCAAGCAACATCTTTGTAAATCTCCTCTGCACCCTCTCAATAGCTTCCACATCCTACCTGTAGTGAGGTGACCAACACTGCACACGTTGTAGGGTCTGACAAGGGTCTTATAAAGTTGCAGCATTACCTCCCGACTCCTAAGCTCAATCCCTCGATTAATGAAGGCCAGTACACCATATGCCTTCTTGACCACATCCTCCACCTGCGAGGCCAATTTAAGAGTCCTATGGACCCGGACTCCAAGATCCTTCTGCTCCTCTACACTGCTAAAACTCCTACCCTTGATATTGTACTCCTTCATCCCATTGATCCTGCCAAAATGGACCACTACACATTTTTCTGCACTGAAGTCTATCTGCCACTTCTCCGCCCATTCTTGCATCCTATCTATGTCTTGCTGCAACTTCTGACATCCTTCCAGACGATCCACAACACCACCAACCTTTGTATCGTCTAACCCATCCTTTCACTTCCTCATCCAGGTCATTTATGAAAATTATATCCCAATACATGTGACCATAATAAACCAAATCAAATCCTTCCTCAGATAAAGAGTCCAAAACTGCAAGCAATATTCCAGGGTGATCTCACCAAGGCATTATAAAATTGTGTCAATACATCCCTGCTCCTCGGAATCCTCTCGCTATGAAGCCATCATACCGTTTGCCTTTTTTACTGCCTGCTGTACCTCCATGTTTACATTCAGTGACTCGTGTACGAGATACTCGGGTCTTGTTGCGAGCGATTGCTTCCCCTTTCCTAATTTATGGCCATTCAAATAGTAATATGCGTTCTCTTTTATGCGATAAAGAAATAAGCAGTTTATAAATGGATAGGTTAGGTCAGAGCGCCAAACTTTGCAGAAGTTGTTTAATGTTGGTAAGTGTAAAATTATCTATTTTGGTCAGAAAACTAGAAAAGCAACTAGTCTAAATGGAGAGAAACTTCAGAATGCCTCAGTGCCGAGGGATATGGGTGTGCTTGTGTATGAATCACAGAAAACTAATATGCAGGTACAACAGTTAATAAGAAAGACAAATGGGATTTTGACATTTATTACAAAAGGGAATACAAAAGTACGTGTTGATACCACTTCTGGAGTATTGTGCACAGGCAGCATGGTGGTACAGTGGTGGGTGGCAGGGTGGCACAGCGGTTAGCACTGCTGCCTCAGAGCACAAGGGATCCAGGTTCAATTTCAGCTTTGAGTTTACACGTTTCCCCTGTATCTGCGTGGATTTCCTCTGGGTGTTCGGTTTTCTCCCACAGTCCGAAGATGTTCGGGTTATGTTGATTGGCCAAGTTAAATTGTCCCTTGGTTTCAAAGAGGTTAGCTGGGGGATAGGACCTGTGTGGGATTGTTGTTGATGGCCGAATGATGTCTTTCTGTAATGTAGGGGTTCTGTGAGTTTTGATTCTTTTACTTGAAGGATTTAGTTGTTCTGGAGGCAGTTCAGAAGAGTTCACTCAATCGATTCCAGAGATGAGGGGTTTGTCTTATGAAGAGAGAGTGAGCAGCTTAGACCTATGCTCACTGGAATTTGGAAGAACGAGGGGAGATTTTAATGAAGTATTCAAGATGCTAAAGGAGATTGAAGGGTAGATGTAGAGAGGATATTTCCCCTTGTGGAACAATCTAGAATGACAGGTTGTAGTTTTAGGATATTTAGGAGATTTAAAACAAAGATGAAGAGGATCATAAATCAGTAGAATTCAGTACCGCAAATGCGATGGATACTGGGACATTGAGTAAATTTATGCAGGAGTTAGACATTTTTTAATTAGTCATGGAGAATGGGCAAGAAAGTACAGTTGAGGCCAAGACAAGAGCAGAGATTGTCATGTTGAATGGTGGAATAGGCTCGAAGTGTTGAGTTGCTGCGTACTCCTGCTCCTAGTTCTTATTTTCTTAGAACCATAAAATCTCTACAGTCCATTTAGCCCATTGAGTCTGTACTGACTCTGAAAGAGCCTGTCCCCCTCCCTTTATACTTGTAACTTGGGCAGCACGGTAGCACTGTTGTTAGCACTGCTGCTTCACAGCTCCAGGGACCTGGGTTTGGTTCCTGGCTTTGGTCACATTCTCCCCATGTCTGTGTGAGTTTCCTCCGGGTACTCTGGTTTCCTCCCACAGTCCAAAGATGTGCAGGTTAGGTTGATTGGCCATCCTGAAAAAATTAGCCCTTAATGTCCTCAGATGCATAGGTTAGAGGGATTAGTGGGTAAAATACGTAGGGATATGGGGGTAGGGCCTGGGTGGGATTGTGTTCAGTGCAGACTCAGTAAGTCGAAGGGCCTCTTTCTGCACTGTAGGGTTCTATGATTCTATGAACTGGGCTCATTTACCATGGCTAATGCACCCAACCTACAAACCTTGGACACTAATGGGCAATTTACCATGGCCAATCAGCCTAACCTGCACACCTTTGGATTGTGGGAGGATACCAAAGCGCTTGAAGGAAACCCACATAGTGAGGCAGCGGTGCTAATCACTGTGCCACCGTGCCACTTCTTATCAGTAGTCCCTGTTTTTGTGCAGCAGAGAACTTGTTGTTACACTATCTCAACTTTCCTCGCGGTACCTGACTTCTTGAATTTTCCATATAGACTTAAGGTTTTCCAGCCTTTATTTCTGATCCACTTTGGATATGAAAAAGGAAAAAAGATATATTTTTAAAATGACAAAGAATATAGGAATTTGGGTAAATGATGAACACAGTAATCAATGAAATTCAGTAATGCTTTGATGAATAAACTCCTGGCCTGACCATTAAAGAATTGTGAGGACCCTTTGCACAAAACTAAAATTTTACACCAGCAGTAGCGAAAATCTGGAACTCACTCTTCCCAAAATCTATCTTTTCACAGGTAGAACTGGAGCCGATGAACCATAATTGGCAATGCCGATACCAAGCAGCTTGATACCCTCCCGGTTCCTCACACTCATTGCTCATTTAATCATTGTCATCAACATCTTTTGGTCTAGGGTAAGTAAGGAGTTTGGCAAAAAAAACAGCAATGGCAGGAACATATGGGGAACAATTTTCTGGCATTTATTACGGTCATCAGATTTAATATCCTGACTTCCCCGTTTCGCTCCCCCAACTCCATTTCCCTAGAACTATATCTAGTTTCTTCTTGAAATCCCACAACATCTAGCACGAGGGGACACAGCTTTAAATTAAGGGGTGATAGTTATAGGACGGATATCAGAGGCAGGTTCTTTACCCAAAGGGTGGTTAGGGAGTGGAATGCCCTGCCTGCAGCGGTTGTAGATGCACCAAGTTTGGTGGCGTTTAAGAGGTTAGTTGATAAGTATATGGAAGAGAAGGGAATGATTTAGTTTGGAGGGGCATTGCTTTTTATATTGGTCGGCGCAACATCGAAGGCCGAAGGGCCTGTTCTGTGCTGTAATGTTCTATGTTCTATGTTCTATCTTGGCTTCAACTACTTTCTGGAATAGTGAATTCCACACATTCACCACTCTCTGGGTGAATAAATTTTCCTCACCTCTAAGCTCTAAAAGATTTGTCCTTTATCCTCAAACTATGACCTCTATTTCTGGACTCCTCCACCATTAGGAACATTCTTCCTGAATGCCTCACCCTGTTAGAATTTTTATAAGTTTCTATGAGATCCCCTCTCACTTCTCTAAACTCCAGTGAATATAATCCAACAATTTAGTCTCTCCTCATATGACAGACCTGCCATCCCAGGAATCCGCCTGGTAAGCCATCGCTGCGCTCACTCTGTAGGATGGAACATCCTTCCTCAGATAAGGACACCAAAACTGTACACAATACTCTAGGTGTGATCTCACCAATGTCCTCTACAATTGCAATAAAACATCGCAATCCATATATTCAATTCTCTCACTATGAAGGCCAACATACCACTGCTTTCTTTAATGCCTGCTGTGCGTGTGCATTTACTTTCAGTGACTGATGCATGAGGATGCCAAGATTTTGCTGAGTATCCATCTCTTTCAATCTATACCCATTCAAGTAATAATCTGTCTTATTTTATTGCTACCGAAGTGGATAACCTTACATTTATCCATGTTATACCATGTTTGTCAGGCAGATGCCCACACATTCAGCCTGTCCAAATCACACTGAAACATCTCTGCATCCTCCTCGTAGCTCACCCTTTCACCAGATTTTGCATCATTTGCAAATTAGGAAATAATGGGGTGAGTTTTCCTGTTCCGCCCACCATAGCAGCGAGAGGCATGACCAAAATGGAAAGATCCGTTGACCTCAAACGGGATTTTCCGGTTTCAGGGTGAAGGAGGCCAGAAAATGCCAATACATTTCTTCTAAATCGTTAATATACAAGGTGAACAGTTACAGTCCTAGCAGTGATCCCTGTGGTACCTTACTAGTCACTGCCTGCTAATCAGATTAAGAGGATAAATACATGAGGTTATGGGGATGAGGTGAGGGTTTGCCTGGATAAGATGCTCTTTAGAAGAGTCAGTGCACACTCAATGGGACAAATGGTCCCCTTCTGCACTGTTAGGTTCTGGTTAGGTGAAATATGGCTCCAACAGAAGCCAATTACTTGGCAGGCAGCATCTGGAACTGGTAGAAAAATGTCAACAACAAGGATGCCTGGATGTTATGAGTTTGTCATGTAGAAAATCATTCCAAAATACTTTACAGAAGTATCTTTAGCTGAAAATGGATGTGAAATCAAAGAAGAAACTAATTAGAAGGGTTGAGCATTTTAAGAAGAATTGAGAGAAAATCAGAGAGATTCTGGCAATCAGAAATGAGAGGAGAAAATGTGGATACGATCAGAGTTGGAAGAATACGGTAGAAAGACTGGATGAGATTAAGATTTACTAGGATGCTACTGGGACGTGATGGATTGAATTATAAGAGGCTGAATAGACTGGAACTTTTCTCTCTGGAGCATAGGAGGCTGGGGGTGACCTTATTGAGATCTTTAAAATAATGAGGGGGCAGAGACAAGATAGATAGTCAATATCTTTTCCCAAAGGTAGGAGAGTCCAAAGCTAAAAAGCATAGAGGGGAGAGATACAAAAGTGTCCTGAGGGGAAGTTTTTTCACAGTGTGGCGAATGTCTGGAACAAGCTGCCAGAGGTAGTAGGATACAATTTTATCTTTTAAAAAGCATTTAGATAGTTACATGAGTATGATGAGTATAAATGGATATGGGCTAAATGTGAGCAATTGGGATTAGTTTAGGAGTTTTGAAAAAATGGGCAGCGTGGACAAGTTGGGCTGAAGGACCTGTTTCCGTGCTGTAAACAAAGAACAAGAACAAAGAGCAACACAGCACGGGAAACAGGCCCTTCGGCCCAACGAGCCCACGCCGCCGTCCTAACGTCTTAATGACATATCTTTGACTTTAGGCTATGCCTATTGTTGAAGATTCCCATATAGGGACCAATATAGGGACAATATGTTACCCAATCAGCCTAAGAGCACATTTTTGGGATGTGGGAGGAAACCGGAGCACCCGGAGGAAACCCACGCAACCACGGGGAGAACGCGCAAACTCCTGCAGACACAGGCCCAAATCCATGTGTCAGCACAGCAACAGCGATAGTCTCTGAGCTGTCATGTTGCCCATCAGATGGTCCAGTTTAAGCATACACTGACGACGTGAAGCACTAGGCAACTCCTGAAGCAACCTCCAAGAGCAGCTCTCACACGACATGCCGCATGCATGCCCCTTGTTGGTCAACAAGGTGGACCGAATTGCCTGCGGAAACAAATAAGACTTAATTAAACATGCTAAAAAAAAACTAAGACATTCCCGAGACGAAACTAAAAGATAGTCTACTACTATTTGGTCCTCCCGATATTCAAACAGTCCTGCTATATCCCTCTATCTGCAGACCGCTCATGTGGCTGTCCAAGAGACCCTTAAACAACCCTAGCGTGCCTGCTCCCACCACCTTACTCGGCAGTGCATTCCACACCCCCACTACCCTTTGTGTGAAAAACTGGCCTCTAATATTCGTCTTATACATAGCCCCCCTCACCCTGAGCCCGTGACCCCTCGTTCTATCCATTTCTAATGGTGGAAAAAGCTTACCACCATTTACTCTATCTAAACCCCTCATAATCTTATATACCTCTAAAAGATCCCCTCTCAGCCGACATCTTTCAAGGGAAAACAACCCCAGTGTTTTCAATCTATCCTCGTAAGACAGCCCTTCCATACCAGGCAGCATCCTGGTAAATCTCCTCTGCACTCTCTCCAGGGCCTCTACATCCTTCCTGTAGTACAGCGATCAGAACTGGACGCAGTACTCCAGATGAGGCCTAACCAATGTTCTATACACCTGCAACATCAGACTCCTACTCTTGTATTCTATACCTCTTCCTATGAAAGCTAAACCTCTATGATTATGACTACTGAGATGGATAGAGATAAAACAAATTAAATATGAGGATGAACATTTTAAATTGACCCGGTCCTCTAACATCTGAGATATAAATCAACAAGGACAAGGGGAGGCAAATTTGTATAGTCTAGAGACCCAGAACAATGACCTGGGGACTTAGATTCAGATCCCACTGTGGCAGATGGTGGAATTTGAGTTTAATAAAAATGTAATGATGACCATGAAACCATTGGCAATTGTCATAAAATCCCAACTGATTCACTGATGTCCTATAGAGAGGATGTCCTTTAGAAATCCTTACCCAGTCTGGCCTACATGACCGAGAGCATTGTAATAGACACATAATTGCTCTTGGGGATGGGTAATAAATGCTGGCCTAGCCTGTGACACACCTGTCCCATGAATGAATTTTAAAAAATGCATAAATGGAACTGGGAGATTATTTTGTGAAGACAGAAACATGAATTTATACAGTTCTGTGAGGGCTGGACAGATGGTTCAGGGATGATGCATTCCTTAACTGGAAGGTCTAGAATAAGGGGTCACAGTCTCAGGATAAGTGGTAGATCAGGGAATCAGAGTTTTACAGCATTGAAAGAGGCCCTTCAGCCCATCATGTCTGTGCCACCCATCAACCACCTTTCTATTCTAATCTCATTTTCCAACACTTGGCCATAACCTTGAATGTTATGATGTTTCAAGTGCTTATCCATGTATTCTTAAAGGTTGCAATGTTTCCTTCCTTTTCTATTCTCCCAAGCTGTGCATTCCAGGCTCCACCACCCTTTGAAAATTTCTTACCTCAGATTGTTTCTAAATCTCCTGCCCTTTATCTTAAATCAATACCCCCTGATTATTGATCCTTCAACTACAGGGAAAAAGTTTCTTCTATCAACCCTATTTGTTCTTCATCATTTTGTCCATTTCAATTAGGTCCCTCCTTAGCCTCCTATGCTCCAAAGAGAACAACCCAGCCTAACCAGCCTCTCTTTATAGCTGAAACACTTCAGTGCAAACAACATCCGGGTGAATCTCCCCTGCACCCTTTCTCATGCAATCACATCCTTTCTATAGTCTGGTGATTAGAACTGCACACAGTGCGCTAGCAAATGTTTTATACAGCTTCATCATACCTTCCTGGTCTTATAATATATGTCTCAGATAACAAAGTCAAGTATCTCACATCTCTTCTTAACTATGTTATCTACTCGTCCTGCTGTCTTCAGGAATTTTTGGACATGCACCCAGATCCCTCTGGTTTGCTGTACTTTCTAGCATCCCACAATTCATTGTGTGTTCCTTGCCTAGTTAGAGCTCCCAAAATGTATCACCTCACTTTTCAGACTTAAATTTCATTTATCACTGTTCTATCCATGTGGCCTGTCAGTCAATATCATTCTGTTATCTTCTCACTACTTATCACACATTTTCATGTCATCTGAGAAGTTACTGATCATACCCCCTACATTCCCATCTAGATCATTAATATACATGACAAACAACAGGGGCCCAGCACCAATGGTAGACTAGTGGACAATTATTTAATTCAATTATATACTTTTTCAATCGAATATATTTTAAAAATATATACAGTTTTGAACTTTAGGAATAAAATTCAGGAACAAATTTAGGAATAAATTAGCTGAAGATATTCAGTTAAATAAGTAGCTTCTTCTCCATAGCAGAGTAAGACCACTTCCTGAAGGCTGGAAAGGTAGAACAAAGAACAAAACAGCACGGGAAACAGGCCCGTCGGCCCAACGAGCCCGCGCCGCCACCCCGATGTTCCTACCTCTACCTGTGATCCCTGTCCGTGTTTATATATCTATGGATTAAAAACCAAATTTGAGACAATTTAGGGAGAATTTGTTTTGTCAGTTAGCCTAAGAGCACATCTTTGGGATGTGGGAGGAAACCGGAGCTCCCGGAGAAAACCCAAAAAACGAACAACTATCTCTTTCTCTTCCATCTCTAACTGCCTAAATTACCCAACTCTCGGCACTAAATCACACTTCTTGCAATAAATCTTTCTCTCTGCGGAACAAAATTCCAATTAGAACCAAATTCTCAAATATATACACTTTGTCTCACTCGGACCAAAGTTTTGCGTCACAGACTATGTGCTACTTTCTGACCGTACACTTTACAAAGTCCCTTATATAGAGCTGTGATGAGTCATTTTTCATCTTGCCGCCTTGCTACAAAAATCAACACCTATGCTAGCCTTTATAGGAAGGGGTATAGAGTACAAGAGTTGGCCTTTAATGTTGCAGTTATATAAAACGTTGGTTAGACCTCATTTGGAATACTGTGTCCAGTTCTGGTCGCCTTACTACCGGAAGGACGTGGAGACTCTGGAGAGAGTGCAGAGGAGGTTTACCAAGATGCTGCCTGATATGGAAGGCCTGAGTTACGAGGAGAGGTTAGGCAAATTGGGACAGTTTTCCTTAGAAAGACGTA
>JAGIQG010000029.1:491629-565465 GCA_024679065.1 Sphyrna mokarran | reverse complement strand
TGTGCTGTAGTGTTCTATGTTCTATAATGAAAAGTATTGTTTCTTGTACGCTACATAATCAGAACATACTGTTCATACAGTATATAAGGGAGAAAGAAAGGATAGGGTGCAGAATATAGTACTGCAATTACAGATAGGATGAAGAGAAAGATCAGCTTAATACATGAAGAACTGCTCAAAAGTCTGATGGCAGCAAGGAAGAAGCTGTTCTCAAGTCAGTTGGGACATGCTCTCAGACTTTTCATTCTTTTTCTTGACACAAGGTGGAAGAGTACATGAGCGTGATGCATGCAGAGGTTTACTAGACTAATTCCTGAGATGGCAGAATTGACACACAAGGAGAGATTGAGTTGATTAGGATTGTTTTTGCTGAATTTCAGAAGAATGAAGGGGAATCTCATATAAAAATCTAATAGGACTAGGCAGGGTAGATGCAGGAAGGTGGGGGTGTCCAGAACAAGGGGTCACAGTCTGAGGATACAGGGTAGTTTGTTTAGGACAGCCACAATGTGAAAATGCCAGCATTGGACTGGGGTGAGCCCAGTAAGAAGTTTCACAGTATCAGATTAAAGTCCAACAGGTTTATTTGGAATCACGAGCTTTCAGAGCATTATCCTTGATCAGGTGAGTGGAGAGGTAGATTTCACAAACAGGGCATATATAGTCAAAGACGCAATTGCAAGATAATGGTTGGAATGTGAGTCTTTACAGATAATCAAGTCTTTAAAAGGTACAGACAATGTGAGTGGAGAGAGGGATAATCACAGGTTAAAGAGATGTGAATTGTCTTAAGCCAGGACAGTGGTAAGATTTTGCAAGTCTAAACTAAATGGTGAGGGTTAATGTACAGTGACATGAATCCAAGATTCCATTGAGGCCACTGTCATGCATGCAATACTTGGCGATAAGTTTCTGCACTGTCATGTGTCTTGAAGACTGTCTTGGAGAACACCTACCTGAAGATCAGAGGCTGAATGCCTGTAACTGCTGAAGTGTTCCCAGATTGAAAGGGAACACTCCTACCTGGCGATTGTTGTGTGCTATCCAGTCATCCATTGTCACAGCATCTGTACGGTCTCACCAATGTATCACACTTTAGGATGTCTTTTTTGCAGCATATGAGGTAAACAACTTTGGCCGAGTCTCATGAGTATGTGCCGGTTACCTGGTGCGTTACGCGCTTGTGTGTGGTGGTGTGGGACTCAGGTTTATTGCTCTTGAACTTAATTTGAAATTGTTACCTGGAGGATCCTTAACTACAAGATCATGTGGATGATCCAACGAGAGAGGGAGCAAACCTTGACCTCCTCTTGGGAAATAAGAAAAGGCATGTGACAGAAAGGTTAGTGAGTGATCACTTTGAAACAGTGATCATAATTCTATTAGTTTTAAGATGATGTGGCGATGCCAGCATTGGACTGCAGTGAAAACAGTGCGAAATCTCACAACACCAGCTTAAAGTTCAGCAGATTTATTTGGTATTACAAGCTTTTGGAGTGCTGCTCCTTCGTCAAGTGAGTGACACTCACCTGAATTGCACAAAAACTGTACAAAACACTAGTGCGACCGCACCTAGAGTATTGCGTACAATTCTGGTCAGCACATTATAAGAAAGATGTGGAGGCATTGGAAAGGGTGCAGAGGAGGTTTACCAGGATGTTGCCTGGTATAGTGGGAAGGTCTTATGAGGAAAGGCTGAGGGACTTGAGGTTGTTTTCGTTAGAGAGAAGGTTAAGAGGTGATCTAATTGAGGCATACAAGATGATCAGAGGGTTAGATAGGATGGACAGTGAGAGCCTTTTTCTTTGGATAATGATGGCTAACACGAGGGACACAGCTTTAAATTACGGATTGGTAGATACAGAACGGATGTTAGAGGTACGTTCTTTACTCAGAGGGTAATAAGGGTGCAGAAAGCCCTGCCTGCAGCAGTTGTGGACTCGCCAACTTTAAGGGGCATTTAAATGGTCCGTGGATAGGCACGTGGATGGGAGGGGGGATGGGAGGGGGGGGGGGGGGGGGAGGAAAAGGGGGGGGAGGGGGGAGGAAAAGTGGGGAGGGGGGAGGGAAAAAGGGGGGGGGGGGGGAGGAAAAGGGGGGGGAGGGGGGAGGAAAAAGGGGGGGGAGGGGGGGGAAAAAGGGGGGGGAGGGGGGAGGAAAAAGGGGGGGGAGGGGGGAGGAAAAAGGGTGGGGGAGGGGGGAGGAAAAAAGGGGGGGGAGGGGGAGGAAAAGGGGGGAGGGGGGAGGGGGGGGGAGGGGGGAGGGAAAAAAAGGGGGGGGAGGGGGGGAGGGAAAAGGGGGGAGGGGGGGATTGTGGGGAAAAGGGGGGGAGGGGGGGAGGGAAAAGGGGGGGAGGGAAAAGGGGGGAGGAGGAAAAGGGGGGGAGGGGGGGGGGGGAGGGAAAAGGGGGGAGGAAAAGGGGGGGGGGAGGAAAAGGGGGGAGGGGGGGAGGGAAGGGGGGGAGGGGGGGAGGGAGGGGAAAAGGGGGGGAGGGGGGGAGGGAAAAGGGGGAGGGGGGGGGGAGGGGGGAGGGGAGGGGGGGAGGGGGGAGGGAAAAGGGGGGGAGGGGGTGAGGGGAAAAGGGGGGGGAGGGAGAGGGGGGGGGGGGGGAGGGGGGGGAGGGAGGGGGGGGAGGGGGGGGGGAGGGGGGGGAGGGGGGGGGAGGGGGGGGGGGGAGGGGGGGGGGGGAGGGGGGAGGGAGGGGGGGGGGGAGGGGGGGAGGGGGGAGGGGAGGGGGGGGGGGGAGGGGGTGGGAGGGGGGGGGGAGGGGAGGGGGGGGGAGAGGGGAGGGAGAGGGAGGGAGGGAGGGGAGGGAGGGAGGGAGGAGGGAGGGGAGAGAGGGGGGAGGGGAGGGAGGAGGGGAGAGGGGAGGGAGGGAGGGAGGGGAGGAGGGATGGGAGGGGAGGAGGAGAGGGAGGGGGGGGAGAGGGGAGGGAGGGGGGATGGGGAGGGGAGGGGAGGGGAGGGGGAGGGGGGGAGGGGGGAGGGGAGGGGAGGAGGGGGGAGGGGGGGAGGAGGGGAGGGGGGGAGGGGGAGGGGAGGGAGGGAGGGGGAGGGGAGGGAGGGGGGAGGGAGGGAGGGAGGGAGGGAGGGGAGGGGAGGGGGAGAGGGAGGGGGGGGAGGGGTAGGGGGGAGGGAGGGGAGGGGAGGGGGGGGGAGGGGGGAGGGGGGGGGGAGGTGCGGGGAGGGAGGGGGAGGGGGGGGAGGGAGGGGGGAGGGAGGGGGGAGGGGAGGGGGGAGGGAGGGGGAGGGGGGGGGGGGGGAGGGGAGGGAGGGGGAGGGGAGGGGGGAGGGAGGGTGAGGGGAGGGGGGGGGAGGAGGGGGAGGGGGGGGAGGGGGGAGGGAGGGGGGGAGGGAGGGGGGGAGGTAGGGGGGAGGGGGGGAGGGGAGGGAGGGGAGGGGAGGGGGGAGGGGGGGGGGAGGGGAGGGAGGGGAGGGAGGAGGGGGGAGGGAGGGGGAGGGGAGGGGGAGGGAGGGGAGGGGGAGGGAGGGGAGGGGAGGGGGGAGGGAGGGGAGGGGAGGGGAGGGGAGGGGAGGGAGGGAGGGGAGGGGAGGGGGGAGGGAGGAGGGGAGGGGGAGGGGGGAGGGAGGGGGGGGGGGAGGGGGGGGGGGGGGGGGGGGGAGGGGGGAGGGGGGAGGGGGGGAGGGGGGGGGGGGGTGAGGGGGGGGAGGGGGGGAGGGAGGGAGGGAAGGGGAGGGGGGGGGGAGGAGGGGGGGAGGGAAAAGGAGGGGGGGAGGGAAAAGGGAGGGGAGGGGGGCCCGTAGAGGGGGGAGGGGGGAGAAGGGGGGGAGAAGGGGGAGAGAAGGGGTGGGCCTCAGTATAGAGGGGGAGAAGGGGGGAGAAGGGGGGGAGAGAGGGGGGAGAAGGGGGGGATCAGAGTGTGAGGGGGGGCCTCAGTATAGAGGGGGGAGAAGGGGGAATGGGGGGGGCCGCCACAGCATCAAACAAAATGGCGGCGCGTTACCCGGGTAACGCGGCCTCCCTCCAAACAGAAAACAGAAAACGCTTTTCCCCGTACTGACCCCCCGATATTACCCCCCCCGGGTATATAACCCCCACCCCCCCCCCCGGGTATATACCCATACCCTCAACCCACCCCCTGTACCCTCTCCCCCACCCCCACGGGATATAACCGTCTCTCTCTCTCACCTCGGGCCCAGGAAACCATCAGCCGCCGCTATCCGAACCGCACCTGCGCACTGAATTCCCGGTGTCCGCATGGGGCGGGTTCTAGTCCGCGGTGCACTGTGGGTAAGGGCGCCGCCATTGCCTCAGTGTGAGCGGAAGTGAGCTGAAGCTTATTTCCGCCTTCTGATGGCCTCCCGCTTGGTGAGCCGGGGCTGACTTGTTCTGATGAAACCCTTTCCAATCCTGGATTGAAAAGTTCAAACAAGTCATGGGGAAGATGAGCGCAAGTTTGAGAAAGTGATATCCCACAGGACAAAAACATAAATATAAGATGATTAGAAGTTTAGATAGGGTGGACAGTGATAGCCTTTTTCCTAGGATGGAGAAAGCTAGCACAAGGGGACACAGCTTTAAATTAAGGGGTGATAGTTATAGGACGGATGTCAGAGGTAGGTTCTTTACCCAGAGGGTGGTTAGGGAGTGGAATGCCCTGCCCGCGGCAGTTGTAGATGCGCCAAGTTTGGTGGCGTTTAAGAGGTTAGTTGATAAGTTTACGGAAGAGAAAGGAATGGTTTAGTTTGGAGGGTCATTGCTTTTTTTTTCAGAATTGATCGGCGCAACATCGAAGGCCGAAGGGCCTGTTCTGCGCTGTAATGTTCTATGTTCTATGTTCTATAGATACTATAAGACATAAAAAACTATGTAAAGTTACTTCTAAATTTGCTATAAATTGGAATGAGGATTTCCAAAAACGACATTGTAATCTAGATGTGCATAAGGGAATGGACTGTATTAATGGCACAGGAAATGGGAAATGAAGCAGTTGGAAGCAGCTTGTGTCAGAGATTAAATTTTATCTTCAAGATATTGATGGTGGTTTGGAGGCAGATTGGACTCACTGACAACAAGCAGAAGGAACTTTTTTGCATTAATATGTCATAGAATCATAGACTTGTAGAGTGCGGAGAAGGCCCTGCAGCCCATGGACTCCACACTGACAAAACTATTACAAAAAATCAGCTAATCTAATTTTCTAGCAATTGTTCCATTTCCTTGAATGATATGATGTTTCAATGAAACATAGAAACTCAAAGCACAATTAGGCCATTCAGCCCTTCAAGCCTGCTCCACTTTTTAATTTGATCACGGTTGAGCAACAAATTCAATATCCTGGTCCTGCTTCCTTCCCACCCCCACCCCCCCATATCCCTTGATCCCTTTAACCTCAAGAAAAGGATCTAATTATTTTTTGAAATCATACAAGTTTGTTCTCAGCTACTTTCTATGTCATGAATTCCACAGATTCACCACTCTCTGAGTGAAGAAATTTCTTACCTCAGTGCTAAAACATTTATCCCTTTTCCTCAAACTACGACCCCTAAGCCTGGATTCACCCAAAATCAGGAACATTTTTTTCGAATCCACCATGTCTAATCCTGTTACAATTTTATAAGTTTTGCTGAGATTCCCTCTCACTCTTCTAAACTCCAATGAATATAATCCTAACTGACATGGTCTCTCCTCAAATAACAGTCTTGCCATCCCAGAAATCAGCCTGGCAAACCTTCTGTGTACTGCCTCAATAGCAAGGATATCTTCCTCCAATAAGGACACCAAAACTGCACACAATCCACCAGGTGTGGCCTCACTAATGTCCTATACAATTGCAGTAAAACATCCTTATTCCAATACTTAAATCCTCTCCCATGAAAGCCAACATATCATTTGCCTTCTTTACTGCCTGCGTACCAAAGTCTCACAGAGTATCCACCTCTCTCAATCTACATCCATTCAAATAATAATCTATCTTGCTATTATAGCTAGCAAAGTAGAAAACCTCACATTTATCCATGTTCTACTGCATTTGCCATGCAAATGCCCACACACTTTTAAATAGAGCACAGCCAATGGTTCTCCTTGGTCAACTCTACCAGTTACATTCTCAAAGAATTCCAATAGGTTCATCAAGCATGATTTCCCCTTTGTAAATCTATGTTGGCTGATTATATTGATTTTGATTTGATTTATTATTGTCACATGTGTTAACATACAATGAAAGTATTGTTTCTTGTGTGCTGTGCAGACAAAGCACACCATTCACAGAGAAGGAAAGAAGAGGATGCAGAATGTAGTGTTGCAATCATAGCTAGTATGTAGAGAAAATATTGTGTTACAGTCAAAGCTAGTGTGCAAAGAAAGAACAACTTAATACTAAGTAGGTCTATTCAAAAATCTGATGGCAACAGGAAAGAAATTTGAGTCAGTTCATATGTGACCACAGACTTTTGTATCTTTTTCCTGATGGAAGAAGGTGAAAAGAAAGTATGTCTAGGATGCATGGGACACTTGACTTATGCTTCTCTTTTCCAAGGCGGCGGGAAGTATAGACAGAGTCAATGGATGGAAGGTTGATTTACGTGATGGATTGGGCTTCATTCATGACTTCTGTTAGTATTTTTTGTGGTCTTGGGCAGAGCAGGAGCTACTGATACAACCAGAAAGAATGCTTTCTATTGCGCATCAGTAAAAGTTGGTGAGAGTCATATTGGACATGCCAAATTTCTTTAGCCTCTTGAGAAAATAGAGTCATTGGTCGATTTTCTTTTAGTGTCAGCATGAAGGACCAGGACAGGTTGTTGATGATCTGGACACCTAGAAACTTGAAGCTCTCAACCATCTCTACTTTGTCACCATCAATTAGACAGGGGCATGTTCTCCACTAGGCTTCCTGAAGTGAATGACTATCTCCTTCATTTTGATGAGATTGAGGGAGATTATTGTTGTCACACCAGTTCACCAAATCCTCTGTCATATACTCTGTCATATCATTGCTTGAGACCTGACTCACTATGGTGGTTCATCAGAAACCTGAAAATCAAGTTGGAGGGAAATTAGCCACACAGTCATAAGTACAGGATACATAGGAATAAATGTAATACACATGTGGGAAGATGCGAACGTGTGAATGGATGCTACCCTCATGGTGTCACTGTTGTGACATGGAGGAAAATTATATACATTTATTCATCAGCTGGGTTAGTTTATAAAGTCTTAATTTAGTGTCTTCAGTGTGGATCATTGCTGAGCTGACAGGGTGGCTCCATGCTGGCTTCTGGATGTTTCTGAGCCATTACAGGGTGAACAAAAGTTAACGCTTCAAAGATCCTGGAGTGTACTACATCTTGTGTCACATATGAATTCCAGCCAGATTAACACAATTGTCCAACTGATGGTTTGTCTGCTCCACCCAGCTTCAAACAACAACATCTATTCATAGGTCCTGATCACAAATAATGGTGCAAACGTTAACTGCTCAAACACAACAGTTTCATCAGGAGGGCTGAGTACACAACCAACTCTTGTTATTTTCTTTTACCTTGAGTTTGATGTGCAGATTTTCATAGAAAATTATAACATTGTCAGATTTAAGGATTAGGTCATAGAATAGAACCCTAGTGCAGAAAGAGGCCCTTCGGCCCATCGCATTTGCACCGAACACATTCCCACCCAGGTCTTATCCCCATATCCCTACATATTATAACCTACGCATCCCTGGACACTAAGGAGCAATTTTGGCATGGCCAATCAACTTAACCCACACATCTTTGGACTGTGGGAGGAAACCAGAGTGCCTCACAAGACATGACGAGAATGTGCAGACTCACACAGACAGTGACCCGAGCCAGGAATTGAATCCAGGACCCTGGAGCTGTGAAGCAGCAGTGCTAACCACCGTGCTACCGTGCCACTCTTGGTGTTACACTAAGCTGTGAGCATCTGCACTCTGGAGGGTAGTGTGACTCTGAAGTATGAGCTATTATGTGGCAGGGGAGAGAATGAGTGAGAGTCAGTGGAAAGGCAATCTCCTTCTTCTTCTTGGTGGCATGGTGGCACTGCTGCCTCACAGCACCAGGGACCCTAGTTCAATTCCCAGTTTGAGTGACTGTGTGGAGTTTGCACATTCTCCCTGTGTCTGTGTGGATTTCCTCTGGGTGCTCCTGTTCCCTCTCTCAGTCCAAAGATATGCAGGTTAGGTTGATTGGGCATGCTAAATTGTCCCTCACTGTTAGAGAGATTAGTAAGGGTTAGGGGGATAGAGCCTGGTTGTTGGTGCGGGCTGAATGGCCTTCTGTGTTGTAAGGATTCTATGATTTAATCTCTCCCTTTTTATTTCTCAGTTCTATCCATTTACATACCCATTGGGCATGTCCTTGGATATATCTTCTCTCAGTCCTGCCATGATGTTCTCCCTAATCAAAAATACAACTCCCTCTCCTCTCTTACCTCCTGTTCTATCTTTCCTATAGTATCTGTAGCCTGGAACATTGAGCTGCTTCTCCCTCAGCCATGTTTCGGTAAGAGCTGTAATATCCCAGTCCATGTACCCATTCATGCCCTAAGCCTTGCCCATCAGGCCTCTTGCATTGAAATAAATGTAGTTTAATCTAGACTTCCCTTGCTCTGTTCTGCTTTCTCAGACCATCTGTCCTGTCATATTTTGTACACTCTCCCTGTGTTTTATTTCTTTTAACCTTACTGGACCCATTCACTGAGTTCTCCATAGTCTCTGTACTCTGCACTGTGGCTTTTTTGATTTTTCTCTTTGGCTTCTCTGCCTTTCATTTTTCCCACTTAATGCCTTTTGTTTCTGTCCCCACTTTATTTCCCTCTGACTTCCTGCATTGGTTCCCATCCCTCTGCCACATTAGTTTAAACACTCCCCAACAACACTAGCAAACATTCCCCCTTGGACATTGGTTCCAGTCCTGCCCAGGTACAGACCATCTGATTTGTACTGTTCCCATCTTCCCCCAGAACTGGTTCTGTGTTATAATAAATAAGATTGGTGAGCTACAGGTGCAGATTGCACTGTAGAAATATAATGTTGTGTGATAAAAGAGACCTAGCTCAGGGAAGGGTAGGACTGGGTGTTAAATATTCCTGGGTACAAGTTGTTCAGGAAAGATATTTTGGCAGGAATAATGGGATGAAGGAGTACAATATAAGGAGTAGGAGTCTTAGCTGTGTTGTAGAGCAGAAGGATCTCGAGGTCTGGGTCCATACAACTCTTAAATTGGCCTCGCAGGTGGAGGAAGTGGTCAAGAAGGCGTACGGTGTACTGGCCTTCATTAATCGAGGAATAGAGTTTAGGAGTCAGGAGGTAATGATGCAGCTTTATAAGACTCTTGTCAGACCCCAGTTGGAGTATTGTGCGCAGTTCTGGTCGCCTCATTATAGGAAGGATGTAGAGGCTATTGAGAGGGTTCAGAGGAGATTTACAAGGATGCTGCCTGGATTGGGAGGCAGGCCTTATGAAGATAGGTTGAGGGAGCTGGGACTCTTCTCACTGGAGAGACGTAGGTTGAGAGGCGACCTGATAGAGGTTTATAAAATGTTGAGAGGAATAGATAGGGTGGACTCTCAGAGACTATTTCCCCGAGCTGAAATGGTCACTACGAGAGGACACAGATTTAAGGTGCAGGGAAGCAAATACAAAGGAGATGTCAGGGGTAGGTTTTTCACTCAGAGGGTGGTGAGTGAATGGAACTGACTGCCGTTGGAGGTTGTTGAGGCAAACTCACTGGGGTCTTCTAAGAGACTTCTGGATGAGTATATGGAAAAGAATAGGATAGGGGGTTATAGATAGGTCTGTGGATTAGTAGATGTGATCGGCGCAACTCGGGGGCCAAAGGGCTGTATTGTGCTGTATTGTTCTATGTTCTATGATCAGAAAGGAAGAAAGAGAGAGGTTGGCAGTATTTGTTAGGGAGAGCTTTGGTGACAGAGAATGTCCCAGAGGTATCAATAAGAGACATTCGAACCATTCAATGGTGTTACCATCACTGAATTCCTCACTGTCAACGTCCTTGGGGTTACCATTGACCAGAAACTCAACTGGACTCATCATATAAGAACAGTAGCTACAAGAGCAGGTCAAAGCTAGAAATACTGTGGCGAGTAACTCACCCCCTGACTCTCCAAAGCCTATGCACCATCTACAAAGCACAAGTCAGGAACGTGATGAAGTACTCCCCATTTGCCTGGATGGGTGCAGCTCCAACAACACTTGGAGCTTGACACCATCCAGGGTACAGCAGCCCATTTGATTGGCGCCTTATTTACAATCATCCACCACCAATGCTCAGCAGTGTGTATTATCTACAAAATGCACAGCAGCAATTCACTAAAGATCCTTAAACAGCACTTTCCAAACCCATAACTAATTCCACTAGGAGGGTAAGGAACAGCAGATATACGGGAACACCACAGCCTGTATATTCCCTTCCAAGCCACTCATCATCTTGATTTGGAAATATATCACCGTTCCTTTGCAGTCACTGGGTCAAAAATCTTGGAATTCTCTCCCTAATGGCATTGTGAGTCAACCCACAGCACATAGGCTGCAGCGATCCAAGAAAGCAGCTCATTACCACCTTCTTAAGGGCAATCATGAATGGGCAATAAATGCAGGTCAGCCTGCAATATCTGTGTCCCACGAATGAATAAAAAAATGAATAAAAGGGTTTGAAAACACAATTAATTTGGCTGGAGCTAAGGAATACAAAGGGTTAATATGTATTGTTTGGCGTGCTATTGACCACTCATTAGTGAGAAAGATCAAGAAGAGTCAGGAAATTAGAGAGAGATACAAACATTACAGAATAGTTATAATGGGCACTTTAATTAACTAAATGTACACTGGGATAGTGAGAGCGTAAAGGATGGAGAGAGGCAAAGGTTCCAAGGATTGTCCAGGAAAATGTCCTATAGCAGTATGTATCCAGCCCAACAAGAAAGTATGGGATCTGGTTCTTGGAAATGAGGTGGGCCAAGTAGATGAAGTGTCAGTGGGGGAACATTTAGGAGACAGTGACCATTGCAGTGTAAGGTTCAGGGTGATGATCAAAAAGGATAACAGGCGATCCAGAATAAAAATAATTACCTGGGGGAGAGCCAGCTTCAATAGGGCAACGGAGCTGGGTTAGACTGGGAGGAAAGGTTATGGGAAAAACTGTAATTCAACGAACAAAAATGGTTTGGAAACAGTCAAGGTATATTCCCAAAAATGGAAAACAAATTTAGAGTATGCTGGGTGAAAAAGGAGATAGAAATGAAGATAAGGAAGTAAAAGTGTTCTTAGGACAGATATCAGGTAGAAAATATAACTGAATCATAGCGTCACACAGCACAGAAGAGGCCTTTCAGCCCATCAAGTCTGCACTGACACATAAGAAACACTTGAACTCCCACCTAATCGAATTGGCCGATACTTGACCCATTGCCCTGAATGTTATGACATGCCAAGTGCTCATCCAGGTGCTTTTTCAGATGGCTCACCTAATAGAGGCAAGTATACCAAATGCCTTCATAATCACTTTATTCACCTTCCTGCTACCTTAAGGAGCTGGTGAACATGCTGTTATTCAGCTTTTAATTTATATACCTTCCAAGCATTCCAATTAATGAGACAAACAAGGAGGGTCGTCAACTCTTTAATTCATTGACACTGTCTTCATTCCCGCTGTCTCAGAAAAGTGGCCAGCATGATAAAGGACCTCACACATCCAGACGTTCTCTCTTTCATCTTTTTCCATTAGGAAAGGGATTCAAAAGTCTGAGGTCTCGTACCAACCGATTCGAGAGCAGGTTCTTCTCCGTTGCCATCAGACTTTTGAATGGACTTACCTCACAATGAGTTGATCTTTCTCTACTCTCTAGCTATGACTGTAACTCTATGTTCCACACTGTCTTTTCCTTTTCCATGAATGGTATGCTTCACCTGTATCGCGCACAAGAAACAATCTGGATACCAATAAACGTGACAATAATAAATCAAATCAAATTATTCAGTAATTTCTTTCCATATTTAATACTTCTGGTATCAGCTCAAACTTAGACAGTGGTAACTCATTAACTCTTTACTGAACATCATCTCTCAACTGAACTTCAACTCATAACTGAACATTAACTTTAATTATTTAAATGAAAACAGATACTAACAATAAACTTGGCCAAGAAATATCTCTGATATAGAATCTATCTTCTTCTCTGAGGAAAATTCCTTCAGGGTATATGTCGTACGACAGTTAGTCTCTATAGAGTTTTCTCTGGAAAACAAAGGACTACAGTGTTTTATTTTAACTCCTTCACTTGCTTCCTGTGTCGTCCAACCAACTGTGTAACCAGAAATCATTCAAACAGCCAATGAAATTACTTGTGAGGTTGTCATAGTTCAACCTGTATGTTCCATACGTAACAGCAATAAAATTCAAGACCATGATGTTTGAGTCAATATAAAAAACTTCCTTTTTTTAGTCAACACCAGAAGCTTCAGATCACAGATCCCAGGCAAATACCTGACTCAGAGTAACTTCCTGACTTGGTTTTAATTTTAAGTTGACCAAAAATCCTAACAACTCTCAGCCGGAATAGCCATTTTAAAGCCATTATTGTTGTTATATCATTGTTGTAGTCACTCTTTCACTGTTTACAATGCACATCAAAAGCCCTCTGATCTTTAGCACTTTCCATGGTCCTGCCAATCATCATGTAATCCCTTGTCTTGTTGTCCTGCCCAAGTGCATCACCACACACTTACCCAGATTGAATTCCACTTGCCCATCTACCCAGCTTGTCTATATCCTCCTGAAATCTAAAACTATTCTCTCACTGTTGGCTCAGCACTCATCAGTTTGGTGCTGTACCACCTCTGACCTCTGTACTGGCAACCTTCTGAAACATGTGTTTGATACCGAAGTGAAACTCATGTTTGAAATGATGTGGGAAGATTTCTTGAGACTTTGTGATAACCATTCACTCCCCTGCTGTCATTTTCTTTGTAATATTGCCCACCCCAAATCTACAGATGTTTCAGCCTGGCAAACAGCTTCTGATTAATATTTGCTGCTGGTTTAAAGTTACTTTATCAAACCCAATGGTAGACTCTTTTATGAGGCAGTTTGTAAAAGATCCAATGAATAGAGAGGTTTTAAATAGTTCTGATAGAGTAACAGGACCACTAATACAAAGCCAAATGAAGATTAGAGAACCACTGGTCAGAATATAATCACATTAGGCTTTACAAGAATTGGAGGTTATCAAACTTCAAACAAATTGACAAATTTTATTGGGCCAACTTTAGCATTGATGTGGAGATGCTGCTGTTGGACTGGGGTAAACACAGTAAGAAGTCTGACAACATCAGGTTAAAGTCCAATCGATTTATTTGATAGTAAACCCCGAAAGCTTGTGAGTTTACTATCAAATAAATCGGTTGTACTTTATCTTCAGCATTGTCAGAATTTCTTCAGCAGTAAGCCTGAGGAACTCTTGTACTGAGACTGACATCTTTCCTTCATCATTTCTGTTACTTCTTTCTTTCTGTCCAACTCACTCAATTAAACTTCTTCTAAAGATCCTTCACCTCTGACCTGAACGTAACTTGCCTCGTGGAGTCTCTGAGCTCAACCTGTCCATAAGATTTTTCTCCTGTTCCTTCAGCACTATTCCCATCAAACTTCCCTCCCTGCCTCTCATGTTAACTTTCCTCAACTAATGTTTCCCTTCCCTTCAAATGTGTCATCATCACCCTGCTTCAAAATCACCCAAACGCAGATTTCAAACTGGATTCCACAGTAAGATCTG
This sequence comes from Sphyrna mokarran, assembly GCA_024679065.1. Lineage (NCBI taxonomy): Eukaryota > Metazoa > Chordata > Chondrichthyes > Carcharhiniformes > Carcharhinidae > Sphyrna > Sphyrna mokarran. Next base: position 551,691 of record JAGIQG010000029.1, on the reverse strand, counting down.
GGTGTACATGTCCACCAATCACTAAAAGTGACAATGCAGGTGGATAAGATGGTCAAAAAGGTATATGGCATGCTTGCTTTCATCAATTAGGACATTGAGTACAAATATTGGCAGGTCATGCTGCAACTGTGTAGAACTTTAGAACATAGAACATAGAACATTACAGCACAGAACAGGCCCTTCGGCCTTCGATGTTGTGCCGACCAATATAAAAAGCAATGCCCCTCCAAACTAAACCATTCCCCTTCTCTTCCATATACTTATCAACTATTCTCTTAAATGCCACATCTACAACTGCTGCAGGCAGGGCATTCCACTCCCTAACCACCCTTTGGGTAAAGAACCTACCTCTGACATCCGTCCTATAACTATCACCCCTTAATTTAAAGCTGTGTCCCCTCGTGCTAGCTTTCTCCATCCTAGGAAAAAGGCTATCACTGTCCCCCCTATCTAAACCTCTAATCATCTTATATGTTTCAATAAGGTCTCCTCTTAGCCGCCTTCTTTCTAACGAAAACAACCTCAAATCCCTCAGCCTCTCCTCATAAGACCTGCCATCCATACCAGGCAACATCCTGGTAAACCTCCTCTGTACCCTCTCCAATGCCTCCACATCTTTCTTATAATGCGGGGACCACAACTGCACACAATACTCCAAGTGCGGCCACACTAGAGTTTTGTACAGTTGCAACATGACGTTGCGGCTCCGAAATTCAATCCCCCTACCAATAAAATCTAAGACTCCATATGCCTTCTTAACAACCTTCTCGACTTGACTGCCTACTTTCAGGGATCTATGCTCATACACACCAAGATCCCTCTGTTCATCTAGACTACTAAGAATCCTACCATTTGCCCTATACTCTACACATTTATTATTTCTGCCATAGTGCATTACCTCACACTTTTCCACATTAAACTCCATTTGCCACCTCTCGGCCCAGCTCTGCAACTTGTTCAAGTCCCTCTGCAAACTATAACACCCCTCTTCACTATCTACCACTCCACCGACTTTAGTGTCATCCACAAATTTACTAATCCATCCTTCAATACCCTCATCCAGATCATTAATAAAAATTACAAACAGCAGGGGCCCCAAAACAGACCCCGAGGTACACCACTTGTCACCGAACTCCAAGATGAATATCTCCCATCAACCACCACCCCCTGTCTTCTATCTGCTAGCCAATTCCTAACCCAATTAGCTAAATCACCCTCTATCCCATACATCTGCATTTTCTGCAGAAGTCTTCCATGGGCCACCTTATCAAACGCCTTACTGAAGTCCATATATACCACATCAACCGCCTTACCCCCATCCACCTCTTTGGTCACTTTTTCAAAAAACTCAATAAGGTTAGTAAGGCACGACGTACCCTTCACAAAACCATGCTGACTATCCCCAATCAATTCATTTCTCTCTAAATAACTATAAATCCTATCCCTAATAATTCTCTCCAATACTTTGCCCACAACAGAAGTAAGACTCACTGGCCTATAATTCCCTGGAAGTCTCTCTTCCCCTTCTTGAACAATGGGACCACATTCGCTATCCTCCAGTCTTCCGGAACCATACCCGTAACCAACGACGACCTGAAGATCAGAGCCAGAGGCTCTGCAATCTCCTCTCTTGCCTCCCAGAGAATCCTAGGGTAATCCCGTCCGGCCCAGGGGACTTATCCAACTTCAAACCCTCGAGAATATCTAGCACATCCTCCGTATCTACTTCGATACCTTCCAGTTTGCTACCCTGTACCTCAGTGTTCTCCATAACTACATTTACATCACCCTGCGTGAATACCGAAGAGAAATATTTATTCAGTGCCTCTCCAGTCTCTTCAGGCTCCACGCACAACTTCCCACTGCTGTCTATGACTGGCCCTAATCTTGTCCTAACCAATCTTCTATTCTTAACATATCTAAAGAAAGGATTAAGGAGAATCCTAAAGCTATCAGCCAAAGTCTTCTCGTGTCCTCTTTTAGCTCTTCTCAACTCACTCTTTAGCTCCCTCCTGACTAATCTATAGCTTTCCAGTGCACTAACTGAGCCTTCAAGCCTCATCCTGACATAAGCCTCCTTTTTCCTTTTAACCAGCAAATCAACTTTTTCGTACACCAAGGTTCTCTTACTCGACCATTTCCTCCTTGCCTGACAGGGACATACTTATCAAGGACTCGCAGCAGCTGCTCCTTGAATAAGCTCCACATTCCCGATGTTCCCAGTCCCTGTAGTTTCCTAGTCCAATCTATGCACCCTAATTCTCTCCTGATGGCCTCATAATTACCCTTCCCCCAGCCATAACTACTGCCTCCAGCTTCATGCCTATCCCTGTCCATCACTAAGGTGAACGTAACTGAATTGTAGTCACTATCACCAAAATGTTCACTAACTATCAAGCCTAACACCTGGTCTGGCTCATTGCCCAGCACCAAATCCAATGTAGCCTCACCTCTAGTTGGCCTATCTACATACTGAGTCAAAAAAACCTTCCTGCACACTTTGTACGAAAACTGACCCCTCTAACGAGCTAGAGCTATAGCTATTCCAATCAATATTAGTAAAGTTAAAGTCCCCATAACAATTACCCTATTACTTTCACTCCTGTCCAGGATCGACTTTGCAATCCTTTCCTCTACCTCTCTAGAACTTTTAGGAGGTCTATAAAAGACTCCCATCAGGGTGACCTCTCCTCTCCTGTTTCTAATCTCAGCCCATACTACCTCAACAGACAAGTCCTCATCAAACTTCTTTTCTGTCACTGTGATACAGTCTTTGACTAATAATGCCACTCCTCCCCCTCTTCTACCTCTTTCTCTACTCCGACTAAAGCATTTGAACCCCGGAACCTGCAACATCCATTCTTGTCCCTGCTCTACCCAAGTCTCTGAAATGGCCACAACATCGAAGTTCCAGGTACTGGTCCAAGCTGCAAGTTCCTCCCCCTTATTGCAAATACTCCTTGCATTAAAGTATATGCATTTCAAACCATGCCCTACCCCACCCGTATGCTGCTGTGTTTTACAGCTTTCCTCTATGACCCCCTTACTCTCATCCTTCTTAGCACCCCAACTACTTAGGATCCCACCCCCCGGATGCCTTAGTTAGGCATCATTTAGAATATTGTGTACAATTCTGGTTGCACACTACCAAAAGGATGTGGATGCTTTGGAGAGGGTACAGAAGAGATTTACCACAATGTTACCTGGTCTACATAGAACATAGAACAATACAGCACAAACAGGCCCTTCGACCCACGAGTTGCGCCGATCACATCTACCAATCCACAGACCTATCTATAACCCCCTATCCTATTCTTTTCCATATACTCATCCAGAAGTCTCTTAAAAGACCCAGTGAGTTTGCCTCAACAACCTCCGATGGCAGTCGGTTCCATTCACTCACCATCCTCTGAGTGAATAACCTACCCCTGACATCTCCTTTGTATTTGCTTCCCTGCACCTTAAATCTGTGTCCTCTCGTAATGACCATTTCAGCTCGGGGAAATAGTCTCTGAGAGTCCACCCTATCTATCCCTCAGCTGCTTTCTGGATGAAGGAATTTCTGCTTATCTCTGTCTACAATGTTTATCCCATATCCTTGGATTATAATCCTTGATTCTGGATGGCCAACAATCGGGAACATACTTCTTGCATTTACCTCCATCTGTACAAGGTTATGCACTGTAACAAATCTGTGATTCTGTGAATCTTGCAAAGCAGTTTGTAAAGTGCTAAAGTTGTTTCCCCAGTTGGAGAGACGAGGATGAGGAGTCAGAGTAAGCGAGTACTAGTCAGGGCTGAGATCTCCTATCACCAGTCCCTCCACAAAAATCCCTTCGCCCTCCATCTTTGCAAATTCATATCCTATCTCCAAACTCCCTTTCCTCCCATCCTTGAACTTGCCATTTTCACCCAATCCATGCCCATGGATGTATGAATCCCACCAATCAGGTTTCTGCCTCTGTTACAGTACCAAAACAGCTCTTAACAAAATGACAAATGATTTCCTGTGTCCTGTGACGAATACAAACTACCCATCCTTGGTTTCAGTCAGTCCTCAGGCTTTGACACAGTTAAGGGCAGTATCCTCCTCCAATACCTCTATGCTATCATCTAAGTGCTCGGATTTGTATCCCTGGTTCCATCATTTTTTATTGAACTTTATTGAAGAGGCCATTTGACCCATGGAGTCCATGCTAATTCTCTGTAGAGCAATCCAGTCTGTCCGATTACGACGTCCCCCCATCACCCTCTAAGTTTATTTTCCTCACCCATCCAATTTCCCTTTGAAATTATTCATTGTCCCCCCACGAGTTCCAGCTTATTATCACTCGCTGTAAAGAATTCTTACCTTCTCTCCCCCTGTATCTCTTACACAAAATATTAAACCTAAATTCCCATTAGCCAGGGGGAGTAAGTTTTCTTTTGTCTACTTCATCTACACCTATCATAATCTTGTACACCCTCAATGTCGTTTGCTCCAACATATGGAGATGTGGCATTGGACTGGGGTAAACATACCGGGGATAATCAATATCAGTCCAACAGGTTTATTTGGTATTGCAAGCTTTTGGATTGCTGCTGAGGAGTTAAACCTGGTGTTGTGGGAATTCTTAATGTTTCTTTGCTCCAAGGAGAACAACTCAACTTCTTCAAACCACTTTGGCACTAAAATCCCTCATTCTGAAACTATTCTGATAAATCTTCTCTGCACCTTCTCAAGGACACACATTTTTATTAAAGTTTGGTGACCAGAACTGGACACAGTACTCTCTTTGGGATCTACCAGAACTTTGTAAAGGTCAGTTTATCTTCCTGCTTTTGTATGCAGTACTTCTATTAAGAGTCATAGAATCCCACAGTGCAGAAGGAGACCATTTAATCTGTTGGGTCTGCACCAACCACAATCCCACCCAGGCCCTATCACCATAACTTCATACATTTACCATGCTAATCACCCTGACATTAAGGAGCAATTTAGCATGGCCAATCCATACATCCGGCAAAACTTTGGAGTGTGGGAGGAAATCCATGCAGACATAGCAAAAACGTGCAAATTCCACTCAGACAGTGTCCCAAACCAGGACTTGAACCCAGGTCCATGGCGCTGTCAGGCAGAACTACTGTGCCACCAGAGACAGGCAGCACATGGAGCGGTGGTTAGCACTGATGTCTTCCAAGATTCCATTTGTTTTGTTAATTATTTTCTAAATATGAACTGCCACCTTCGAAGATGTGAACCAGGTGCTTCAAACTCTGCATACTCTTTGCAACAATGTCATTAAGTCTATATTGCCTTCTTATTCCTTCTGCCAAAATCCACCACCTCAAAATCCACAGATTAAATTCTGTCTGTTATATGTTTATATATTCTGCTAGCCTATCTTCTATAGGAAATACTCACACCACATCTTCAACAACAAACAACAACTAAATTTATCTAGCACCTTGAACATGACAATATCTCCCAAGGTGCTTCACAAGAGCATTATAAACAAAATATGACACCAAGGCACATAATGAGATAGTCAGTAATATGTCAAAATCTTGACCAAAGAGCTGGACATTGTAGCAAAACTGAGGCAAAGAATCATGGGGAGGGTATTCCAGTGCAGATGGCCCAAGCTGCTAAAGTTCCAGCCACCAACAGTGAAACAATTTAAAGAAAAATATTTCACAGAATGTGGGTGTCACTAGCTAAGCCAGTATTTATTGCCAATTCCTAGTTGCCTTCCAGAAGGTGAGATTGACCTGCCTTTTTGAATTGCTGAGGTACAGGGAACCCACTGTGCTGCCAGACAGCGAGCTCCATCTTTTTGATTCAGCGACAGTGAAGGAACAGTGATATATTTCTAAGTCAGGATGGTGTGTGACTTGCCGAGGAATTTGTAGAAGGTGGTGTATCTCCTGCCCTGGTCTCCTGATCATACTGGCTGCTTAGTTCTGGATAGTGTCGAGCTTCTTGATTTCTTAAATGATGTTGGAGCTGCACCCATCCAGATATTACTGAGTTGTGTCTCATAGATGGTGGCAGGCTTTGGTGACTGATAGATGGCAGGGGATGTAATTGGCCAAGTTGGATTTTTCCTACAGTTTGAGGACAGGGCGTACCTGGGAAATGTTCCACATTGCTGGATTGTTGCCAGTGTTGTAACCGTAGTGGAACAATTTGGCTCGGTGCATGGATAGTTCTGGAGCAGCTGTTCAATACTATTGCTGTTTTCTGTTACTGCCAATACATCACATCCCCAAGAGCTATTTATATTTGGAATGTATACATCACAAACAGCTCATATAGAGAAAACAGACAATTATTAAAAAGAAAAATCTCTGTTGCTCCATTTTTAAAACACAGAAATAATCCTTCACCTTGACAACTGCCTGCTTCTCCGATTCGAACCATGTCCAGTCTCCTGCACTGCCAATTGATGACACTTGTGCCTCACCTCAGTGCCAGCTCTCCATGAACACATCTGTAAGTGTAAGTGTCGCTTTTTCACAGGAAGGGAAATGGCAGTATTGTGGAAGCTATTTCTTCCCTGCCGAACATTCATTCATGCTCACCTCTCAATGAAACACTAAAATTAATTGTGAATCTTCTTTGCTGCTCTCCCAGATTCGAGAAACAAATCAAATAAACTCAGCTCAAACCAAGGACTGTCATGGGTGTATTTTTTCTATTCATGTTTAAAGTTTATTTATTAGTGTCACAAGTAGATTTACATTAACACTGCAGCAAAGTTTCTGTGAAAATCCTGTAGATGCCACACTCTGGCCCTGTTCGAGTTACACTGAGGGAGAATTTAGCACAGCCAATGAACCAAACCAGCATGTCTTTCAGACTGTGGGAGGGAACTGGAGCACTTGGAAAAAACCCATGTAGACACAGGGAGAACATGCAGACTCCTTTACCCAAGCTTGGAATTAAACCCGGGTGCTTGACGCTATGAGGCAGCAGTGCTAACCACATTGCCACTGTGCTGCCCAGATACAGAATATGCATGTACTTGGCATGGCCAGCATTTACTGCCCACCCTCATTGTCCTTAAGAAGATGGCAGTGAGCTGCCTTCTTGAATGACTGCAGTTCCTGAGGTGTAGGTATGCCCGCAGTGCTGTAAAGAGGGAAATGTGGATAGAATAGTGAGTTATTGCATTGTCCTTTCACATTCTGGGATTGCAATTAGTCAAGCACGATTTACCCTCCATAAAACCATGCTGTCTCTGATGGATTATGTTTTGATTTTCCAAATGTCCTGTTATTATTGCCTTAATAATGGGTTCTAACAATTTACCAACAGCATTTGTTAAACTAACTGGTCCATAGTTGCCTACTTTCTGCTTTGCTCCTTTTTCTGAATAAGGGCATTTCATTGGTAGTTTCCCAATCCACTGGAAGCTTTCCTTTATCCTAGGATTTTTGGAATATTATAACCAATGGATCCACCATCTCCACTGCTACTTCCTTTAAGACCCCAGGATGTACACCATCAGGCCTCAATCCCAGTAGATCTTTCTAAGTTCCTCCCTTTCTATTATCTCTGCATTACATAGAACGTAGGACACTATAGCACAAACAGGCCCTTTAGCCCACAAGTTGCGCCGATCATATTTCTACCTACCAGGCCTATCTATAACTCTCAATCCCGTTAAATCTCATGCACTTATCCAGATGTCTCTTAAAAGACCCTGACAAGTTCACCTCCACCACCACCAACGGCAGCCAATTCCATTCAGCCATCACCCTCTGAATGAAAAACTTACCCCGACATCTCCTCTGTACCTACTCCCCAGCATCTTAAACCTGTGTCCTCTCATAGTGACCATTTCAGCACTGGGAAATAGTCTCCGAGAATCACCCGATCTATACCTCTCAACATCTTATAAACCTCTATCAGGTCGCCCCTCAACCTTCGTCTCTCCAGAGAGAAAAGACCGCGCTCCCTCAATCTATCCTCCATAAGGCCTGCCCCCCCAATCCAGGCAACATCCTTGTAAATCTCCTCTGCACCCTTTCAATAGCTTCCACATCCTTCTTGTAGTGAGGTGACTAGAACTGCACACAGTACTCCAAGTGGGGTCTGAGAAGAGTCAGAGTACCTGTTACTATTGGGATAGTGTTAGTGTCCTCTACTGTGAAAACTGAGGCAAAATATTAATTTAACATCTCCTCCATTTTTGATTTCCCTATTGTTAATTCCCTGATCCCAACCTCCAAGGGTTCCAAACATTCCCTTCAGCTCTTTTTTTCCTTTTATATATTTATAGAATTTTTGCTATTTTTTATATTTTGTGCTAGTTTTCTTTCATCTTTGCTCTTTTTATTACTTTTTTAGTAACCCTTTGTTGATCTTGAAAGTTTCCCAATCTGTCACTGGCCTTTACAAATATGGTACACTTTAGTTTTTGTCTTCATGTTGTCGTTAACTTCATTGCTCAGCCATGATCTTCCTCTCCCCCCCCCACCCCCGTACAATCTTTCTTCCTCTCTGAAATGTATTTTAGTTGGGAGGGATTGAATATTTCTTGAAACAACTGCCATTGCTCATCAATTGTCCTACCTTTCATTCTTCCTGCTTAGTCCACTTGGGTTATATCTGCCCTCATGCCGATGTAATTATCCTTGTTTTACTCCAGAATGCAAGCGTGGGACTCCAGTTTCTCACCATCAATTTTGAATTCTGGCATGCTATGATTGCTCTTCCCCAGAGGGGATTAACTATGAGATCACTAATTAATCCCCCCTCATTACACAACACCAAATCTACAATAGCCTGCTGTCTGGTTGGTTCCACAATATAGTTCTTCAACAAACAATCTCTAATACATCCAATGAACTCTCCCTCTCCAATTTGATTAATCCAGACTATGTGTAGGTTAAATTATGATGTGGAGATGTGAGTGTTGGACTGGGGTAAGCACAGTAAGAAGTCTCACAACACCAGGTTAATGTCCAACAGTTTATTTGGTAGCACAAACTTTTGGAGTGTTGCTCCTTCTTTAGGTGAGTGAAGTGAGTGTATTCACAAATGGGGCAAACATAGACACAGACTCAATTTACAAGTCTTTACAGGTACAGACAATGTGAGCGGAGGGAGGATTAAGCACAGGTTAAAGAGGTGTGAATTTCCTCCAGCGAGGAGAGTTAATGAGATGTTGCAAGCCCAGGCAAGTTGTGGAGGTTACAGATAGTGTGATATAAACCCAAGATCCTGGTTGAAGCCATCCTCATGTGTGCAAAACTTGGCTATCAGTCTCTAGTTGGCAACTCTGCGTTGTCGTGTGTCATGAAGGCTGCTTTGGAGAACAATTACCCAAAGATTAAATTATTTTAGGCCAGTTAGTCTTACTTCAGTGGTCAGTAAGTTAATGGAAAGGGTCCTGAGAGATAGGATTTATGATCATTTGCAAAGATTCAGTTTAATCCGGGATAGTCAGCACAGTTTTGAGGGGTAAGTCCTGCCTCACAAATTTGATTGAATTCTTTGAGAAGGTAACTAAATATGTAGATGAAGGTAGAGCAGTTGATGTCATTTACATGGATTTTAGTAACCCGTTTGATAAGGTTCCCCATGGTAGACTCATGAAGAAGATAAGGAGTGTGGGATAGAAGGAAATGTGGGCAATTGGATAAGTAACTGGCTGTCCCATAGAAGACAGAGGGTGGTGGTGGAGGGAAAATGTTCAGACTGGAGGTCCGTTCCCAGCGGTGTACCACAGGGGGCAGTGCTGGGTCCTCTGCTATTTGTGATTTTTGTCAATGACTTGAAAGAGGGGACTGAAGGGTGGGTTAGTAAATTTACTGATGACACCAAGATTGGTGGAGTAGTGGATGAGGTGGAGGGCTCTTGTAGGCTGCAAAGAGACATTGATAGGATGCAGAGCTGGGCTGAAAAGTGGCGGTTGGAACTTAACCCTGATAAGCGTGAAATGATTCATTTTGGTAGGACAAACTTGAATGTGGATTATAGGGTCAACGACAGGGTTCTGAGGAATGTGGAGAAACAGAGAGATTTTGAGGTTCATATCCACAGATTTCTGAATGTTGTCACTCAAGTGGATAGAATCCTGAAGAAGGTTTATAGTGTTTTCATGTTTATTAACAGAGGATTTGAGTTTAAGAGCCATGGGGTTATGCTGCAACTATACTGGATGTTGGTGAGACTACATTTGGAATACTGTGTTCAGTTCTGGTCACCTCACTATAAGAAGGGTGTGGAAGCATTGGAGAGAGTGCAGAGGAGATTTACCAGGATGCTTCCTGGTTTGGAGGATAGGTCTTATGAGGAATGATTGAGGGAGCTGGGGATTTTCTCTTGGAACAGAGGAGGACGAGAGTGACTTAATAGAGATTTATAAGATGATGAGAGGGATAAATACAGTGGATGAGCTCATCCTCAGGTGGATATAGTTGTCACTAGTACGCATAATTATAAGGTTCATGGTGGCAGACATAGGAGGGATATCCGAGGTAGATTTTTCACTCAGAGTGGTTGGGGTGTGGAATACACTGCCCGCTGTGATAGTGGAATCGGATACTTTAGGAACTTCCAAACTGTTATTGGATAGGCACATGGAGCACAGCAGAATGATAAGGAGTGGGATAGCTTGACCTTGGGATTGAGCATAGCTCAGCACAACATTGAGAGCCGAAGGGCCTGTACTGTGCTGTACTGTTCTATGTTCTTATCCAGGATTATTACCGTACCTTTTTTACAAGCCCCCAATATTTCCTGGTTTATACCCGGGTCCTACTGTAGAATAAATGTTTGGGCACCTATAAATTATTCCCACCAGAGATTTCTTTCCTTTGCTATTTCCTGTTTCAACCCAGATTGATTCTGTGTCTTGATCTCCGGTGTTTATATCATCTCTCACTATAACACTGAATCCTTCATTCACTAGCAAAGCTACATCACCTTCTTTTTCTTTCTATCGAACCTTCCAAAACATGAGTATCCTCGGGCATTTAGTTTCCAGGCCTGGTCTCCTTGTAACCATCCCTCAGTAATTATCACTGAATCATATCCTTTTGTCTCTATTTGCACTGTTAACTTATTAATTTTATTCCGAATGCTTTGTGCATCCAGGCATGCTCATCCCAAGGCCAAAAATTCCTGTCTGAGGTAAACGAACCTTTGTGTGGTTTGCCCCGCCCACTCTGATTCCTGCCACGTGCAGGATGGGAAATCTGCACCCAAATTTATACAATTATCAAATTTCCTTATTCTTATATAAGCCCTTGTTGCAAAACAATGTTCACACGTTGCGAGTGTTCCTCTTATTTTCTGTTACCTTCAACCTCATCACTAACCTGCAATCATAGAATCACTGAATCAGACAATACAGAAAGGCCCTTCAGCCCATCGAATCTGCACTGACCTCTCATCTAATCCCATCTACCAGCACCTGGCCCATAACCGTGAATGTGACAAGTGCTCATCCAGGTACTTTTTAAAGGATGTGAAGCAACTCACCTCTATCACCCTCCCAAGCAGCACATTCCAGACTGTCACTACCCTCTGGTTAAACATGTTTTCCTCACATCCCCCATAAACCTCCTGTCCCTCACCTTGAATCTATATCCCCTTATGGCTGACTCTTCAACTAAGCTCTTTACCCACCCTGTCCATGTCTCTCATAATCTTGTACACCTCAATCAGGTTGCCCCTTCAGTCTTCTCTGCTCCAACAAAAATATTCCAAGTGTATGCGACATCTCTTTATAACTGAAGCATTCCATCCCAGGCAGTATCCTGGTGAATCTTTTCTGCACCTCTTCCAATGCAATCACATCCTTCCGATAATGTGGTAACCAGAACTGCACATAGTGTTCCAGCTGTGGCCTCACCAAAGTTCTTTACATGTGCAACATGACTGCCCTGTTTTTGTAATCTGTGCCTCAATTGATAAAGGCAAGTGTCCCAAATGTCTTTTTCACAACATTACTAACATATCTTTCTGCTTTCAGAGATCAGGGACAACTGAAGACGGAAAGGTGAACTGAAAGGGTTAAAAATCATATAAGTTTATGAAAATTCTCAAAGACAGAGAAACTCCTGATGAGAAACCATTTACCTTCGCTCCAGATAACAATCAATGACTAGGCTGTATTCATTATAAAGAAGGCATCCTTTACACAATCTGTACTCGGAGTCCAATTAAATGCTGTGCATTGCAACTGCTAAAACCAAGCAGTACAAGAATTGATACACCATTGATTAAATACATGGATTCTTTATCATACTTGTGTCTGGAAGTGGATAAATAGAAAGAAATATATATTTGATGATATTATAATTAAGTAGACGTGCTAAAATTATAATTGGACAACTATACTCTTTTACACATTATGTCATCCCAATTATTAGCTATAAAGACATAGGTAATCTTTTAAACAAGTGTACATCTTGACTGGTAGGTATTAATTGCTTGTAGTTGAGTCAAAAGGTATAATTGTCATTGTATTTCATAATCCAGGAAATCAGTGAGTCCCTAGTGGCCAATAGGCTTCCTTGCTCTAGCTTGATTAGAGATCTTAAACTTGGGCCGGAATTTTACCGGCAACACCTCGATTCCATGAATGGGTGAGGCTCGGACAAAGACATTCTCCGTTCTCCTTGGGCAGGATCGTACAAACCTCAGGAGGAAGTGCTGGTAAAACTCCATCTTTAAACTCTGAGTGGCATCTGGTTATGAGGAATGAGGCAGAGTATAGATGAATATCTGGGAAACTCCAGCAACAGTAACTCATCTTCTCACGTTCCATTTCTTCCTCGTACCTCCCAATCTCTTCTGATTCCCTAACTGCAAATGGTGTAAACAGCCATCTCTCACTTTCAGCCTCTCTGCTCTTCATTAACTTTCAGACTCCCAGTAACTGGAAGAGAAAGAAATGACTATCTAACACAACAGAAAGTTAGCACAAGGGGACATAGCTTTAAATTAAGAGGTGGTAATTATAGGACGGATGTCAGAGGTAGCTTCTTTACCCAGAGGGTGGTAAGAGTATGGAATGCCCTGCCTGCTGCAGTTGTAGATGCGCCAAGTTTGGGGGCGTTTAAGAGGTCCGTGGGCAGGTTTATGGATGAAAAGGGAATGGTTTAGGTTAGAGGGTCATTGCTTTTTCTTAATTGGTCGGCGCAACATCGAGGGCCAAAGGGCCTGTTCTGCGCTGTAATGTTCTATGTTCTATGTTCTACCCTTTCCACCTCGATATATATGTTTTGTCTGTATAGCATGTAAGGAACAATACTTTTCACTGTATACTAATACATGTCACAATAATAAATCAAATCAAAATATATTGGCCATTCCTTTGCAATCGCTGGATCAAAATCCTGGAACTCCCTCACGAAAGACATTGTGGGTCAACCCATAGCATGTGGACTGCAGCGATTCAAGAAGACCTGATAGAGGTTTATAAAATGTTGAGAGGAATAGATAGGGTGGACTCTCAGAGACTATTTCCCCGAGCCGAAATGGTCACTACGAGAGGACACAGATTTAAGGTGCAGGGAAGCAAATACAAAGGAGATAGAACATAGAACATAGAACATTACAGCACAGAACAGGCCCTTCGGCCTTCGATGTTGCGCCGACCAATATAAAAAGCAATGCCCCTCCAAACTAAACCATTCCCTTCTCTTCCATATACTTATCAACTAACCTCTTAAACGCCACCAAACTTGGCGCATCTACAACTGCTGCAGGCAGGGCATTGCACTCCCGAACCACCCTTTGGGTAAATAATGGATGTCAGGGGTAGGTTTTTCACTCAGAGGGTGGTGAGTGAATGGAACCGACTGCCGTCGGAGGTAGTTGAGGCAAACTCACTGGGGTCTTTTAAAAGACTTCTGGATGAGTATATGGGAACGAATGGGATAGGGGGTTATAGATAAGTCTGTGGATTGGTAGATGTGATCGGCGCAACTCGTGGGCCAAGGACCTGTTTGTGCTGTATTGTTCTATGTTCTATGTTTGTATGTTTAAGACAGCTCACCACCACCTTCTCGAGGTCAACTAGGGCTGGGCAATAAATGTTGGCCAGCCAGCGATGTCTCTGTTCCACAAATAAACTAAAAAGATTAATAAAGCATGTTCTGGACTTTATTAACAGCTGCATTGAGTACAAGAGCAAAGAGGTTAAACTGAAATTATACAAGATACTAGTTAGACCTCAGCAGGAATATTGTATACAGTTCTGGATGCCATGCTATCAGAAGGGTGGGAACACATTGCAGAGAGTGCAGAAGTTTACAAGATTGATTCTAGGGTTGAGAACCTTCAGTTATGAGAATAGAGTGGAGAGGTTGGGACTATTCTCCTTCAAGAGCAGAAGGCTAAGAGGAGATTTATTAGAGGTGGTCAAAATCATGTGGGGGCTGAAAAGAGTAAATAAAGATAAAATTGATTGTAAAATGATCAAGAACAGGAGGTCAAGGATTTAAACTGATTCACAAAAGAAGCAAATGTGATGTGAGAAAAATCTTTTTCACACAGATTTCTTCAGAAGTGAGCTGCACGGCCTGGAAATGTCCCTGAGGCAGATTCAACTGAGACATTCAGAAAGGCTTTAGATGATCATTTGAATGGAAACAATGTGCAGGAGTTCAATGTGAAGGTCCCTCATTGCAGAGGTGATCAGAGATAAACCGGCAAAGTGGATGCAAAACCGGTTCGATAAAAAAAAACTGGAATATTTCATTCAACTGACGAAGAAAGTGTTCCGAAAGCTAGTGGTGTTTACCACTAAATAAACCTGTTGGACTTTATTTCTTACTTGGTCAAAGAAGTGGAAAGGTGTGTTTCTGAATGGAGGGCTGTGACAAGTGGTGTTCCTCAGGGATCAGTGCTGGGATCTTTGCTGTTTGTAATATATATAAATGATTTGGAGGAAAATGTAACTGGATTGATTAATAATTTTGCAGATGACGCAATGGTTGGTGGATTTGCGGATAGCGATGAGGACCATCAGAGGATACAGCAGGATAGATCGGTTAGAGACTTGGTCAGAGAGATGGCAGATGGAATTTAATCCAGACAAGTGTGAGGTAATGTACTTTGGAAGGTCTAATACAGTTGGAAATATACGGTAAATGGCAGAATCCTTAAGAGTATTGATAGGCTGTACTAGTACACAGGTCACCGAGAGTGGCAATACAAGTGAAGAAGGTAGTCAAGAAGGCATACCCTTACCTTCATTGGCTGGGGTATTGAGTTTAAAAATTGGCACATCATGTTGACGCTTTATAGAACCTTAGTGAGGCCACACTTCCAATATAGTGTTCAATTCTTGTTGCCACACTACCAGAAGGATGTGGAGACTTTGCAGAGGGGACAGACAAGATTTACCAAGATGTTGCCCTGGTATGGAGGGCATTTAGCTATGAGGAGAGGTTGGAGAAACTTGGTTTGTTCTCACTGGAACGGTGGAGGTTGAGGGGTGACCTGAAAGAAGTCTACAATATTATGAGAGGCATTGACAGAGTGGATAGTCAGAAGCTTTTTTCCAGGGTGGAAGAGTCAATTACTAGGAGGCACAGGTTTAAGGTGTGAGGGGCAAGTTTTAGAAGAGATATACGAGGCAGATTTCTTACAGAGAGGTGGCGGTTGCCTGGAACTCGTTGCTGGGGGAGGTAGTGGAAGCGGATACAGTAGTGACTTTTAAGGGGCAAATCTTGATAAGTCCGTGAATGAGATGGGAATAGAGAGATGTGGTCCCTGGAAATGTAGGGGGTTTTAGTTAAGTCAGGCAGCATTAACCGTACAGGCTTGGAGGGCCGTAAGGTCTGTTCCTATACTGTAATTTTCTTTGCTCTTTAGGTGCAGGGAAAAGGCAAGAGAAATGGCACTAAGTCTTGATGCTCATCTGGAGAGCCAGTGCAGACATGATGGGCCAAATGGCCTCCTTCTGCACTGTAACAATCCTGTGATTCTGAGTGAAAACAAGGCCAGTATTTCTCGGCTGTTCATGCCTTGCTGCTGCTGCAGACCAGGACGGAGAATTTGACTCAGCCAAATTTCCGTTCACTCCAGTGGAACCAGAAAACTCTGATGGTATAAACAGTCTGAAAATTCCACCATTAGTTTTCATTTTTGCTGCAGATTCCTTGGAGTGATATTCTGTCAGAGTGAATTATATGGTTGTGTTTTGTATTCTGTTCCACATTTTCTCACTGATATTAATCTCAGGATGGGTAGCTTTCTATTGTGACCTGGAATAGCCAAATCTTCTTGAAACTCACCTCAGGCCGGTGAATCCCCTGTTGTGTGTGAGTTGGAGCAGTTAGTGAAGTAGCTGGAGGTCGATGTTGAACTTGGCTGTCGATCTGTTAACAGAGCTCCCCATTGTGCTCTTCCCGAAGGCAGTTGAACCAATCACGGAGGCAGAGCAGTGCCTGAGGGGCTGCAGCCTGTCACAATGACCTTCCCTGTGGTTCCTCTTTACCGATATTTCTGAAGGAGTCAGCTGCGATAGAATACCAGCTTGGTGCAGGTTTGTAAAGCCTGTGCCCTACCTATCCACACTTGCAGATAAACGTGCAGAAGTCTTCATTTCCTCACCTATCTTAGCCATGTTACTGGGTAAGTTGTAGTCTTACAGTTAATTCTTTAATGTACTTTCATACGTTTTACCCATTTGACTCTGCTCACTGCTCAGTAAATGACAGGTTTTGGTGCAGTTTAATTCACAGATTCTGTAGGTCTATGAGCGGTTTTGCTCAATCAGCTTTGTCTCAATTGTTTAATTGGTGTTTTCCTTTGCTGTTCTTTGAAGACATTCCTCATTTTACCGAGTTTGGGGATTTCTACGAGGTAAGCGGATTTAGCAATAATCCTGCTTCAAGTGGGAACCAAAACACTTGGATATGAGATAAATTTCAAAAGAGCCTGAGGCAAGATAAACGGAGATTCTGTTATGCAGCGAAATGTTAGGATCTGTCTGGAAGAATGGTGAAAAAATTAAACAGAGAATTAGAGAAATACGCAAGAAAGAATTGTAAAGTCTTTAAGCAAAGGGCAGTGAAATAGGGCTAATTGGAAAGCTCTTTCAAAGAACTGACACCCGCATCAATGGTGGCACCTTCTGTGCTTTAAGCCTTTGTTTGAAGTGAAGTTACCAGAATTTCCTGGTACTGGTTGATCTGTATTTATAGTAGGCGACCAGAAAAATAAAATTGTGCAGGTAATTTAGTTTTCTGCTTCCACAGTTGGGCTCTGAGAAGCATTCATGAGACTGTTTTGTGAATACGATTCCAGTACCAAAACACGTTGGTTGGGATTTTACAGCCTCGCCCGAGCGAGACTGGAAATTCCTGCCTGAGACATTTCTGTTGTTGGCCCCTGCTCCAATTCGGTAGCGATCGAGACGTTACAGTTCTGGCGTTTGTGCATAGAAAAGCTTTGTGTGTGTGTGTGTGTGTGTGTGTGAAAGTGTGTCTATATTTTTATATAAATCTATTCATACGTTTATTTGTGTATCCAGGTCTGTAAATAAAAATGAGAGATTTGTCTGCTCCTACCCAATGCATATTTGAGCAGTGTGTTTTGAATGTGTATGTGTGTGTGTGAATGGATGAATGTATGTGAGTGTGTGTAGGTGTGAGAACTATCTGAGTGAATATCTGTGTTGTTTGATCAAAGGATGCTGTTTCTGTGAACAATTCTCACTTAAGCATTATTTATGTGGCTGCACGCTTGCTAACT
This sequence comes from Sphyrna mokarran, assembly GCA_024679065.1. Lineage (NCBI taxonomy): Eukaryota > Metazoa > Chordata > Chondrichthyes > Carcharhiniformes > Carcharhinidae > Sphyrna > Sphyrna mokarran. Next base: position 533,984 of record JAGIQG010000029.1, on the reverse strand, counting down.
ATTTTGTTTTACAGTTATAGAACATAGAACATATGTTCTATGTTATGATATTCTTGAATCTGTCCTGATGAGTGCAAGTTGAAAAGCTTCAACAACATATTGTTTTTGTTGATATTATTTGGTTTTCTTCACTGATGATTTGGTATTTCTGCTAGAACAATTGAGGAAATCATTAGACTCCATGTAAACACATGTTCTGTCTGAAAGTGACCTTGCTGCTTTCCTGTATCTCCCCCAAGTACAAGAAACAGCTAACATTACAATCTGCATGACTCGATTCCGACCATCCCTATACCTCATAGAATCATACAGCGCAGAAGAGGCCATTTGGCCCGTCAAGTCTGCAGCAACACATGAAAAGCACTTGAGCGCTCAACTGATGCCATTTGCCATCACTTGGCCCATGGCCTTGAATGTTATGATGTGCCAAGTTCTCATCCAGGTACCTTTTAAAGGATGTGAGGAATCCCGCCTCCACCAACCTCCTAGGCAGGGCATTCAAGACCCTCACCACCCTCTGGGTAAAAAAGTTTTTCCTCACCTCGCCCCTAAACCTTCTTCCCCTCACCTTGAACCTATGTCCCCTCATGACTGACCCTTCAACAAAGAGGAACAGCTGCTCCTTATCCACTCTGTCCATGTCTCATAATCTTGTTCACCTTGATTAAGTCACACCTCAGTCTTCTCTGCTCTAATAAAAACATTCCAAGCCTATTCAACTTCTCTTCATAACTTAAATGTTCCATCCCAGGAAACATCCTGGTGAATCTCCTCAGCACCCCCTCCAGAGCAATCCTTTCGGTAATTTGATGAACAGAACTGCACACAGTACTCTCGCTGTGGCCTCACATATTTCTGTACAACTCCAACATGACTTCCTTGCTTTAGTAACCTATGCCTTGATAAAGGCAACTGTCCCGTATGCCTTTTTCACCACCCTACTAACATGCCCTTCCATCTTTAGAGATCTAGGGACAATATTCCAAGGTCCTTGTATTCCACACAACTGTCTAGTATCATGCCATTCATTGAATACTTCCTTATCAAATTACTCCTTCCAAAGTGTATCACCTCATACTTTTCAGGATAAAATTCTATCTGCCACTTTTCATAGGATTGCTACAGTGCAAAAGGAGGCCATTCAGCCTATCCGACTGTGAAGCAACTCAGAATGAGCATCTAACACCAGCTCATCCCCATGCAGCATTTCCACATCTCCACATGCTTACCATGGTTAATCCCCCTAACCTAGACATCTTAGAACATAGAACATAGAACATTACAGCACAGAACAGGCCCTTCGGCCTTCGATGTTGCGCCGACCAATATAAAAAGCAATGCCCCTCCAAACTAAATCATTCCCTTCTCTTCCATATACTTATCAACTAACCTCTTAAACGCCACCAAACTTGGCGCATCTACAACTGCGCAGGCAGGGCATTCCACTCCCTAACCACCCTTTGGGTAAAGAACCTACCTCTGATATCCGTCCTATAACTATCACCCCTTAATTTAAAGCTGTGTCCCCTTGTGCTAGCTTTTTCCATCCTAGGAAAAAGGCTATCACTATCCACCCTATCTAAACCTCTAATCATCTTATATGTTTCGATTAGGTCCCCTCTTAGCCGCCTCCTTTCTAACGAATACAACCTCAAATCCCTCAGCCTCTTTTCATAAGACCTGCCCTCCATACCAGGCAACATCCTGGTAAACCTCCTCTGTACCCTCTCCAATGCCTCCACATCTTCTTATAATGTGGGGACCAGAACTGCACACAATACTCCAAGTGCGGCCGCACTAGAGTTTTGTACAGTTGCAACATGACGTTGCGGCTCCGAAATTCAATCCCCCTACCAATAAAAGCTAAGAGTCCGTATGCCTTCTTAACAACCTTATCGACTTGACTGCCTACTTTCAGGATCTATGCACAAATACACCAAGATCCCTCTGTTCATCAACACTATTAAGAATCCTACCATTAGCCCTATACTCTACACATTTATTATTCCTGCCAAAGTGCATTCCCTCACCCTTTTCCACATTAAACTCCATTTGCCACCTCTCGGCCCAGCTCTGCAACTTGTCCAAGTCCCTCTGCAAACTATAACACCCCTCTTCACTATCTACCCCTCCACCGACTTTAGTGTCATCTGCAAATTTACTCATCCATCCTTCAATACCCTCATCCAGATCATTTATAAAAATTACAAACAGCAGGGGCCCCAAAACAGACCCCTGAGGTACGCCACTTGTCACTGAACTCCAAGATGAATATCTTCCATCAACCACCACCCTCTGTCTTCTATCTGCTAGCCAATTCCTAACCCAATTAGCTAAATCACCCTCTATCCCATACATCTGCATTTTCTGTAGAAGTCTTCCATGAGCCACCTTATCAAACGCCTTACTAAAGTCCATATATACCACATCAACCGCCTTACCCCCATCCACCTCCTTAGTCACTTTTCAAAAAACTCAATGAGGTTAGTAAGGCACGACCTACCCTTCACAAAACCATGCTGACTATTTCCAATCAATTCATTACTCTCTAAATAAGTATAAATCCTATCCCTAATTATTCTCTCCAATACTTTGCCCACCACAGAAGTAAGACTCACTGGCTATAATTCCCTGGAAGGTCTCTCTTCCCCTTCTTGAACAACGGGACCACATTCGCTATCCTCCAGTCCTCCGGAACCACACCTGTAACCAACGACGACCTAAGATCAGAGCCAGAGGCTCTGCAATCTCCTCTCTTGCCTCCCAGAGAATCCTAGGGTAAATCCCGTCCGGCCCAGGGGACTTATCCAACTTCAAACCCTCAAGAATATCTAGCACATCCTCCCTATCTACCTCGATACCTTCCAGTTTGCTACCCTGTACCTCAGTGTTCTCCATAACTACATTTACATCACCCTGCGTGAATACCTTGGGACACTAAGGGACAATTTAGCATGGCCAACTCACTTAACCTGCACATCTTTGGAGTGTGGGAGGAAACCAGAGCACCTGGGGGAAACCCACACAGATAATGGGAAGAACATGCAAACTCCATACAGACAGTCCAAGGGTGGAATTGAACCTGGGTCCTTGAATCTGTGAGGCAGCTGTGCTAACCACTGTGTCACCATGTCAACTCGTTGACCATTTTGTCCCTCACTGTTAACCACCTGACCAAACTCTTTGTCATCCGCAAACTTACTAACCTACACCCCACATTATTTTGTTTATTAAAATGATGAATAATAGGGGACCCAACACAGATCCCAGTCACTAAAACAATCTTCTATCATCATCTTCTGTCTCCTACCACTGAGCCAATTTTGAATCCATTTTATCAAGTTCCTCTGCATCCTATGTGCATTTGCCTTCTTTATAATTCTCCAACATGGGACTTTGTCAAAGGTTTTGCTAAAATCCATACAAACTGCACTACCCTCATCTACCTAATCACCTCCTCAAAAAATTCAATCAAATTTGTTAGGCATGACTTCCCTCTGATGAAGCTATGCTGATTATCCCTGATGAAGCTTTGCCTCTCCAAGTGGAGAGAGATGCTGGGCTTCAGAAGATTCTCTAATAGTTTCCCCATTGCTGATGTGAGACTCTCTGGCCTGTAGTTCCCTCGTTAATGTCTATAATTCTTAAATAGCAGAATCACATTGGCTGTTCTCCAATCATCTGACATTCACCCATAGGCAGAGAGAACTAAACATTTGTATCAAAGCCCATGCAATAACCCACTTGTCTCCCACAGCAGCCTGGGGCACAATTCATCTGGGCCTGGAGATTTAACCACTTTAGAGGCTGCCAACACCTCCAGTTCCTTGTCCCGTGTTCTGTCAATTTGCTCAAGAAACTCACAGTCTCTCTCCCTGGATTCCATACCATCATTCTCATTCTCTTGGGTAATGACAGATGTGAAGTATTCATTCAACACTAACAATATTCTCTTGCTCCAACAATGGAATGTCCCCTTGGAACCCAATAGGCCTACTCTTTCTCTGATTATCTTCTTCCCATTGATATAGAGTATCTTGGGATTTTCCCCACTTTTTCCAGCCAGAGCTTTCTGATATCCTCACTTTGCTTTCCTAATTGTTTTATTAAAGTTCCACACTGCTCTTCCTTTGCTCCACTAATGCTTCTGCTAATTTAGTTTTCTTGTACCTGCAAAATGTCTTTCTGTTCCTTCTCATTGTATACCTAATCTTAATCATAGTCATTTTCACTTCTAATGTGATCTTCCTTTAGTGTGGACTGGAATGGTATTAATTATTTCCTTGGTGGTCCATTCTATCAAGTCTATTCTATCAAGCCTATTGGTGGTCCATTCTATCAAGTCAGGAACATGATGGAATACCCTCCGATTGCCTGGATGGGTGCAGTTCCAACAACACTTATGAAGCTTGACATTAACTTGGACACAGCAACCACTTGATTGATTCCCTGACCACAGATGTTCAATCTCTCTACCACCAACGCACAGGGGCAGCCACATATACCATCTAACAAGACACATGTAGCAACTCACCAAGACTCCTTCAACAGCACCTTCCAAACCTGTAATCTTTAACACCTAGAAAGACAACAGCAGCAGATGCATGATGTGCTGAGTTTGATTTCAGCCAGTGGAGAGTTTTCCCTTTGAGTCCCATTGACTGTAATTTTACTCAAACTCCTTGAACCCACACTCAATCAAATCCTGTCTTGATGTCAAGAACAGTCACTCTCTTGTCACCTTTGGAGTTCAGCTCATTTACCCATGTTTGGATCAAGGCTGTAATGAGCTGAGTAGCCCTGGCAGAAACCCACCTGAACATCAATGAACAGCTTATTGCGGATTAAGTGCCATTTAATAGCGCAATTGACAACATCTTTCACCATTTGCAATTGATTGATGGGGCAGTAATTGGCCAGATTACATTTTTCCTACTCTTTGTAGACAGGAGATACCCGGGCAGTTTTCCACATTGCTGGGAGGATGCCAATGTTAAAGCTGTACTGGAACGGCTTGGCTTATTCTCTCTCTTTCAGTGTCATTTAATAGAACTGACTCACTTCAAAACAACCTGAACTCACAAACAATTTTCAGAATGGTCGCTTGAAAAGAATGACCATTCTTGGCTGTTTACTCACTGGTGGCTGGGGTGGGCTGACACAAACCTTTCACACACAACACACTTCTATTTCTGAGGCAGCCCCACAGGATTGAGGATGATTTATATCCACTCCGGTTTGATGGTTGAGAGGTTTAATGTGTGATTTGCAGACTGCCATTGGGGGGGGTTGGGAGGGGGGGTAGGGGGTGGCGGGCAGATGGTATTTGAAGGATTGGGCAGATGATATTTTTGGAGGTTTTTTGTGCTCTCTCTGATTCCTTGATTTTTTTCATATTCCTGACAAAGTTTCTACATGTGTTTGGTTCCTTCCCGAATGAACCTTCTCCATTCTGACTGATCACAAACCAGAGTTTCCCGTTAGTCACTAGGAATGTTTCACCTCTTTAGCAATGTTTTGAAGACATTGCTAATGTTTCTATTGTCCTCGGAATCCCATGTTTTATGTACATTCCACAATTGTTTTGGGAGTTTATTGTTATGGAAACGAATGATATTGTTCAGCGTGGTGGAGCTGGTTTTGAGCGATTGGCAGGTTGATCTGGGACAGGTAAAGCTCAGCTAGCATTGTGTTTCTGGCTTCTTGAGTGAGCCAGTTCAGATTAAATAACAGCTGTCACTCCTGTTTCACCACGATATTGAGTTTCTCTGTGAGATCAGGGTGAGGACAAATTCACACATCCCTCCTGACTTTAAAGGGAACCTTTCTGCAGAAAGTCCTGCTAGTTACCCACCCTCTGATAACCAATTGTTCAGTAAATTCAGACACAAACAACAAAAGTTGAATTACATATGACCCCAATTTAGAAAAACAGACATAGACAGTATAATGAATATTGAATAATGACTGTGTCTTATACCTGGAGGCAGTGTAATATAATCAGAGATGGTGAATTAGGCTCTGGAACATTGTAACTGACGCAGGCACCCGGAATTCTCAGCAGAGACCAGTCCAACTCAGTCACTTCTGTTCCTCCGCATGTCACACCCAACTCCTCCTGATCTCACTGAGACCATTCACAGAAAGTGTTTACTTCTCTTTCCAAACTGCTCCACATAGTGAAGGAGTTCTGAACTTTCATCACTTTTAATAAAACAAACATAACAATCAAAACAATTTTCATTTGTAACTCATTTATCACAGGAAATGTCACTTCTGAGGAGTCTTACTAAATAAAGTTTAAAATAAATCATTTTGTGGAAGGTGTGTCACTGGTTAGGCTATCATTTATTGTCTGTGTTTAATTGCCCTTGAGAAGATGGTGGAAGCCACTTCTTGAACTGCTGCAGTGTTTGTGATGTAGTTACACCTACAGTGTTGTTAGGGATTGATACTGAACTAAAGGAAATATTAGGACAACTGACCACAAGCTTGGTCAACAGGTTTGCTTTTAATGTACATCTTAAAAGAGGAGAGAGAGACGGTCAGATAGATAGATATACCCAGTCCTTTTGTCCTAGTTTCTCAAGGATAACAACTCTTTATGTGGTTTGTTTGATGTTCTAGGTAATGTCAGTCAATTGAAGACACTCCCAGCCATTGGTCAGACTCACAGTGCAATGGTACAGCACGTGCTAGATATGAAGCCTGTTGTTTCTTTTCCATTGGATGGTCCTTCTTCCATCAGGATCTTTCACAATGGCAATGCAGTGAGTAAAACTCAAAGCAATAAACAGCTCCATTTGTAACAAAACAAACCAATGATGTGTCATTACCTGGATTTCAGAATGGGAAAATGGAGAGAGACATCGATAAGTCATCAAGAAAGCTCTAATTGGAAAACATGCAAACATCTTTTCAATGCATTGAGGGTTTCTGCCTCTACCATCCCTTTAGGCAATGAGTTCCAGACCCCACAACTCTCTAAGTGAAAAGTTTTTCCTCTTCTCCCCTCTAATCTTTCAACCAATCCCTTTAAATCTCTGCCCCCTCGTCACTGCTCTAATAAGGTAAAGAGGTCCTTCCCATACTCTCTATCCAGGTCCTTCACAATTTTGAACATCTGAAGCAAATCTCTCCTCAGTCTCTTCTGTTCTAAGGATATTAACCCCAATCTTTTATTTCTCAGGAACTGAGATATTTCATATTTGGGGCCTAGTTTTAAACCAGACCTGAGAGTAGCTCTCTTTTCTAAAGGTGTAGATGATGTAAGTTGAACTGTGACAATCTACACATGAGCTGGAATTTAGTTCTTGTGAGTGGGCACACTCACCCTCATCCTCACTGTCCCCACACCCTCCATCCCTGTTTTGTTTGCACAGGGCAGGCCACACAACATGGAAGCGGATTGTGTTCTATGAAGGTGATTCACCTGAACCATCTGTGTAAAATCATCTGACTTCTTGTGACATTAATGCCCATTCCTCGCAGGAATTCACCTCCATCACTACTGTTTTCCATTCCCTTCTGAGGGAGGTCCTTTAGATCTCCAAACTCCTAAAAGAAACTGTACACAATCTGTGCACTCTGCTAGACGTATCCAGAACTGGACTGCAAACACAGGTAGCTGAAAACAGGAGGCAATACAACACCTTCACATCAATGGAGGATGAACTTTGTATTCTCTTTGACCAACTGGGCTGGCCAATCACAGACCCCATGCCTGAGAAAGGGAACAAATTGATTTTTAGCCCAGGAAAATTTGGAATCTTTCAGCTAATTCCAACTTGTAAATAGGTCTCAGTAATCCATGTTTATTCTTTTTCCAGTCTAATGGAGCTCAAATAGTGAAAACACTGATAAATGACACTGGAATTGTGCTGTGAATTCTCCATTAAAACCAATTATCTTAGAACATAGAACATAGAACATTACAGTGCAGTATAGGCCCTTCGGCCCTTCGATATTGCGCCGACCAGTGGAACCAATCTTATGACCCTCTAACCTAAACTATTCCAATGTTATCCATGTGCCTATCCACTGACCATTTGAACGCCCTTAAAGTTGGCAAGTCCACAGCTGCAGGCAGGGCATTCCACGTCCTTACTACCGTCTGAGTAAAGAACCAGCCTCTGAAATCCATCCTATAACTATCACCCCTTAATTTAAAGCTATGTCCCCTTGTGTTACCCATCTCCATCTGAGGAAAAAGGTTCTCACTATCCACTTTATCTAACCCTCTGATCATCTTATATGCCTCAATTAGGTCACCTCTTAACCTTCCTCTCTCTAATGAAAATAACCTGAAGTCCCTCAGCCTTTCCTCATAAGACCTTCCCACCATACCAGGCAACATCCTGGTAAACCTCCTCTGCACCCTTTCCAATGCCTCCACATCTTTCTTATAATGTGGCGACCAAAACTGTACACAATACTCCAAGTGTGGCCGCACCAGAGTTTTGTACAGTTGCAACATGACCTCGCGGCTCCGAAATTCAATCCCTCTACTAATAAAAACTAACACACCGTACGCCTTCTTAACAACCTTATCAACCTGGATGCCAACTTTCAGGGAACTATGCACATATACACTGAGATCTTTCTGCTCATCGATACTATTAAGAGTCCTACCATTAGCCCTATATTCTGAACTCCGGTCACTCTTACCAAAGTGAATCACCTCACACTTTTCCACATTAAACTCCATTTGCCACCTCTCGGCCCAGCTCTGCAGCTTATCTATGTCCCTCTGCAAACTATAACATCCATCCTCACTGTCTACAACTCCTCCGACTTTGGTCTCATCAACAAATTTACTAACCTATCCTTCTACACCCTCATCTAGGTCATTTACAAAAATGACAAAGAGAGTGGACCCAAAACAGATCCCTGAGGATCCACTTGTAACTGAATTCCAGGTTGAATATATCCTATCAAAGACCACCCTCTGTCTTCTATCAGCTAGCCAATTCCTAATCCAAACAGCTAAATCACCTTCAATCCCATGCATCTGCATTTTCTGCGGTAGCCTACCATGGGGAACCTAAGCAAACACTTTGCTAAAATCCATATACACTACATCAACTGCCTTATCCTTATCTACCTCATTGGTCACCTTTTCAAAAAACTCGATAAGGTTTGTGAGGCATGACTTTCCCTTCACAAAACCGTGCTGACTATCCCGATCAATTCATTTCTTTCTAAATGACTATAAATCCTATCCCTTATAATTCTTTCCACAACAGATATAAGGCTCACCGGATGGTCTCTACTCCCCTTCTTGAATAAGGGGACGACATTTGCCATCCTCCAGTCTTCCGACACTATACCTGTAGCCAACAATGACATGAAGATCAAAGCCAAAGGCTCTGCAATCTTCTCCCTAGCCTCCCAGAGAATCCTGGGATAAATCCCATCTGGCCCAGGGGACTTCATACTCTCAAGAATTGCTAACACCTCCTCTTTATGTAGCTCAATTCCGTCTAGTCTATAACCCTGTAAACCAGTATTCTCCCCAACTCCATTGACATTTTCCCATGTGAAGACTGACAAAAAATATTCATTCAGTGCCTCACCAATCTCCACAGGCTCCACGCACAACTTCCCACTACTGTCTCTGACTGGCCCTAATCTTGCCCTAACCAATCTTTTATTCTTGATGGAAAGCTTTAGGATTCTCCTTTATCCTATCCGCCAAAGTCTTCTCGTGTCCTCTTCTAGCTCTTCTTATCTCCCTCTTTAGCTCCCTCCTGGCTAATTTATAACTCTCCAGTGCCCTAACTGAGCCTTCATGTCTCATCTTTACATAAGCCTTCTTCTTCCTCTTCACCAGAGAATCAACTTCCTTAGTACACCACAGTTCCCTCGCTTGATCACTTCCTCCTTGCCTGACAGGTCCATATTTATCAAGGACTCACAGTAGCTGCTCCTTGAATAAGCTTCACATTTCAATTGTTTTCAGCCCCTGCAGTTTTTTACTCCACCCTATGTATCCTAAACCTTGCCTAATAACCTCATAATTACCTTTCCCGCAGCTATAACTTCTGCCTTTCAGTATATGCCTATCCTTTCCATCACTAAGGTAAACATAACTGAATTGTGGTCACTATCACCAAAGTGCTCCCCTCCCTCCAGGTTTAACACCTGGTCTGGTTCATTACCCAAATTACCAAATCCAATGTAGCCTCACCTCTTGTTGGCCTATCTACATACTGCATCAGGAAACCTTCCTGCATACATTGGACAAAAACTGACCCCTCTAACGTGCTTGAACTTTAGACTATAAACTATTGCTTTTCCAATCGATATTTGTAAAGTTAAAGTCCCCTATAACAACTACCCTTTTACTTTCACTTCTATCCAGGATCATCTTTGCAATCCTTTCCTCTACATCTCTGGAACTTTTTGGAGGCCAATAAAAAACTCCCAACGGGGTGACTTCTCCTTTCCTGTTTCTAATCTCAGCCCAAACTACCTCAATAGACAGGTCCACATCAAATGTCCTTTCTGCCACTGTAATACAGTCCTTGACTAACAAGTCCATGATTTTAACTCTCCTTCCTCATCATTCCAATGAATGGGAGGAGCTAAACCTCTAAATCTGCCACCAAATTGTGAAAAACTGTCACTTTCAACCAATCAGAGCTTTTCTTTACAAAGTCCATAGTGTTGATTCCTTTTTTTTCTGTCTGAGTGTTAGATCTATTTACCGTGACACTTCACCTCTGATCTAGTTGGCCTTGTTTTTATTGGGTCTACAGGAGTGGGCTGACTGGGGAAGAGGAGGGGGCTGATGAACCAGGAAGGAGGATGTAAGTGGAAGGTTTCTGCCATTTTCCCAGCAGCAGGTGGCCCTCCGCCATGTAGGGAAACCACCAAGTGAAGCCTAGTGAACTCTCCACATATATGGATCTGGAACCCTTTGAACCAGGCACTTTGTGCCCCACAGAGCAGCCTCCCAGCACACTATCCCCCCTCTGGGGTAGTACTAGCCCAGGCCATGGAAACCCCGGCCTCACTTATTGTGAGGGAACCCATCACTGTTTCTCTCAACTGAGTGCAGTCCCACCATTGACCACCATTCCTGGTGGTGCTGCTGAATTCACTGGCCTTCTGATTGGTGGGAAATTATCCTTTAAAGGAGCGGGAGACCCACCAGCAACCACAGGATTGGTGGAACATTGAGTAAGGTCCAAGATGTCAGCTATCCCGCTCACCGTACAATATTTGATTGTTATTTTCATTTTATTATTATGCTCAGTATAATGATTATTCTGTTACAATGCAGTTGGAAACGTTGCGTTTTGATGTCAGTTTGTTCTGATATTGCTCTTGGGTTCTGTACAGATGGATGTGGTGCAGAGGGCAGCCATCAGTCACATTCTCGGAATCCCCTTACTTCCAAAAAAGAAGCAGATCAACTGCTGTAATATTTGCCAGCTGCGGTTTAACTCCCAGGTCAGTCTGATACATCTAACTTGTTCCAATTCATAGGTATATATGTAGAACTAATGTAGAGGGGAGCTATACAATAAATGGCTGAACCATCAGGAGTATAGACACAGATGGACCTTGGTGTGCAGATCCGCAGATCCTTAAAAGTGGCAACGCAGGTGGAGAAGGTAGTGAAGAAGACATATTGGCATGCTTGTCTGTGTAAGATGGGGCATAGAGTGTAAAAGTTGGTGTATGATGTTGCAGCTATATAGAACACTGGTTAGGCCACATTTGGAATCCTGCATCCAGTTCTGGTCACCGCACTACCAGAAGGACATGAAGTCTTTGGAGAGAGTGCAGAGAAGGTTTACCAGGACGTTGCCTGGTATGGAGAGATTGGGTAAACTGGGGTTGTTCTCCCTGGAAAGACAGAGGATGAGGGGCAACCTAATAGAGATGTATAAGATTTATGAAGGGCATAGATAGTGTGAATAGTGGGAACTTTTTCCCAGGTGGGAGGTGAAGAACACAAGGGGTCACAAGCTCAAGGTGAGGGGGGGCAAGGTTTAACACAGATGTTAGAGGGGTGTATTTTACACAGAGGGTGGTGGGGGCCTGGAATGCACTACCAAGCAAGGTGGTAGAGTCGGATACGCTGGGATCATATAAGACTTATCTGGATAGTCACATGAACAGACTGGGAATGGAGGGATACAAATGAATAGTCTAGTTGGCCTATGAGCGGCGCAGGCTTGGAGGGCCGAAGGGCCTGTTTCCAGTGCTGTATTGTTTTTTGTTCTTTGTTCTATAAAGAAAACTAAACTTGTGGAAACATTTTAAAACATTGCTTATTGTCGGTGACAGAAAAAAGATAAATGTCAATAACCTGTCTGATACATGGACCAGGTTTTACACACCACACACCCTCTCCCACGAGCCCACATCTACCGATCCATCTTTCCCAATCCCACCCAACAGTCCCCACACTCTCCTCCCCTCTCTTTATTCCGTACTCCCTCTCTCTCTCTCTCTCTCCTGTACTCTCTGGGTCCAATTTTACCAATTCGAGGCTAAGTACTGGATCTGGATGTAAAACAGATCTGAGCGCGGGATCCTCATTCCAGCCTGCTCGTACGCATTTTATCGAATCTGGTCCGGTCCTCGCTCTGGGTGGAATTTAGAGCAGCCGGAATGATCGGAGCTGTGAACTGCACAGTTTGGAAAATCTGAAACAGCGCCTGGGTGTGAAAGACAAAACAGAGAGAGCCGGGGGTGGAGGATGGCGGGGGGCAATGGGGGGGAGGATAAGCCGTGATTGGACACCCCGGGAGGCAGGCCCCCAGGCAGACCCCCCCATGGGAGGACGGCAGCCCCCTTCTCCCCCCCCCACCAATCCATTGGTCTGACCCCCTGGGAGGCAGGCCTCACCCCTCCCCCCTGCAATCAGATTTCCCCCCACTACCTGGCAAGGCAGACTCCCCTTCAGCAGAGCACACCCCCAACCTGCCTGATTGCTGCTCTCCCTCCACCATCCTTCTGACCCGCACTCGATATGGAGATGTTGGCGTTGGGCTGGGGTCAACACAGTGACAAGTCTCACAACACCAGGTTAAAGTCCTGTTGGAAAGTCCTGTTGGAGTTCAACCTCATGTTTTGAGACTTCTTACTGCTCTCGTTGGAGAGCCTACAGCACCTTCCTGGCCTTCCGCTGGTGTCTGCTGGAAGGGAAGGTGGGCTCAGATGGATCTCTGGTTGGGGGAGTGTTGGGTGCAGAGTGAGTTGGGGAGTTGTTGGGTGCATTCTACCCTCTGTAATTTCCAAATCTCTGTGTCCTAATTCATAGCAAGTTATTACAAAATTTATTATCAAACTCAGAGTCTGAGATAGCTGAGATATTCTGGCTCCAAGCTTAGAACGCCTTCATTTTAATGCTTTCAAATCTCTTCACTGCCCCACCTTCACTGGAGTAGCACGTTAGCACAGTGATTAGCACTGCTGCTTCACAGTCCAGGGTCCTGGGTTCGATTCCCGGCTCGGGTCGCTGTCTGTGTGGAGTTTGCACATTCTCCTCGTGTCTGGGTGGGTTTCCTCCAAGTGGATTAGGAATTGGCTGGCAGATAGAAGACAGAGGGTGGTGGTTGATGGGAGATATTCATCGTGGAGTTCGGTGACGAGTGGTGTACCTCAGGGATCTGTTTTGGGGCCCCTGCTGTTTGTAATTTTTATAAATGATCTGGATGAGGGTATTGAAGGATGGATCAGTAAATTTGCAGATGACACTAAAGTCGGTGGAGTGGTAGATAGTGAAGAGGGGTTGTTATAGTTTACAGAGTGACTTGGACAAGTTGCAGAGCTGGGCCGAGAGGTGGCAAATGGAGTTTAATGTGGAAAAGTGTGAGGTATGCACTTTGGCAGGAACAATAAATGTGTAGAGTATAGGGCTAATGGTAGGGCTCTTAATAGTGTTGAGGAACAGAAGGATCTTGGTGTATGTGTCAATAGATCCCTGAAAGTAGGCAGTCAAGTGGATAAAGTTGTTAAGAAGGCATATGGAGTCTTAGCTTTTATTGGTAGGGGGATTGAATTTAGGAGCCGCAGCATCATGTTGCAACTGTACAAAACTCTAGTGCGGCCGCACTTGGAGTATTGTGTGCAGTTCTGGTCCCCACATTATAAGAAAGATGTGGAGGCATTGGAGAGGGTACAGAGGAGGTTTACCAGGATGTTGCCTGGTATGGAGGGCAGGTCCTATGAAGAGAGGTTGAAGGATTTGAGGTTGTTTTCGTTAGAAAGGAGGCGGCTAAGAGGGGGCTTATTGAAGCATATAAGATGATTAGAGGTTTAGATAGGGTGGACAGTGATAGCCTTTTTCCTAGGATGGAGAAAGCTAGCACGAGGGGACACAGCTTTAAATTAAGGGGTATGAGTTATAGGACGGATATCAGAGGTAGGTTCTTTAACTCAAAGAGTGATTAGGGAGTGGAATGCCCTGCCTGCAGCTGTTGTAGATGCGCCAAGTTTGGTGGCGTTTAAGAGGTTAGTTGATAAGTATATGGATGGGAAGGGAATGGTTTAGTTAGGAGGGGCATTGCTTTTTATTTTGGTCGGCACAACATCGAAGGCCGAAGGGCCTGTTCTGTGCTGTAATGTTCTATGTTCTATGTTCTATGTTCTATGTACTCTGGTTTCCTCCCAAAGTCCAAAGATGTGTGGGTTAGGTTGATTGGCTATGCTAAGAAATTGCCCCTTAGTTTCCAGGGATGTGTAGTTTAGAGGGATTAGTGGGTATAATATGTAGGGATATGGAGATAGGGCCTGGATGGGATCATGTTCGGTACAGACTCGATGGGCCGAAGGGCGTCTTTCTGCATTGTAGGGTTCTATGATCTATGATGATCACCTCTCCCTGTCTCTACAGTCCTCATCAGCTCCACAACTCAATTCATTTCTATGTTCTTCCAATTCTGGCCTCTTGAATGTTCCTTATTTTAGTCTCTCCCTTATTGACAGCTCCAGCACCGAACTGGGGTGTGTGGTGTTCTTAATTATGCTGGCTGCTTTTCCAAGACAGCCAGAAGTGTAGCCAGAGTCCATGGATCGGAGGCTGGTTTGCACGATGGACTGGACTATGTTTACGACACTTTGTAATTTCTTATGGTCTTGGGCAGAGCAAGGAGCCCATACCAAGCTGTGAAACAACCAGAAAGAATGCTTTCTATGGTGTATCTGTAAAAATGGATGAAAGTCGTAGCGGACATGTCTAATTTCCTTAGCCTCCTGAGAAAGGTGGATTTTCTTAGTGTCAGCATGGGGGAACCAAGGCAGGTTGTTGGCGATCTGGACACCTAAAAACTTGATGCCCTCAACCATTTGCTTTGTCCCCATTGATGTAGATAGGGTCATGTCCATCATTATGCATCCTGAAGTTGATTTCTATCTCTTCCATTTTCCTGACATTGAGGAAGAGACTATTGTTGTCACATCAGTTCACCAGATTCTCTCTCTTCTGTATGCCGTCTCATCATTGTTTGAGATCCGACCCATCAGCAAATTTGAAAATGGAGTTGAGGGGAATATTTTTGTGGCAAACAGGAATGGGTAATTCTTCTAATTCATGCACACATTCTTTAAATATGAACCATTGACTCTCCACTGACTTACTTCAGAAAATTGGGTAACCTACTGCCGACACCTCAAAGAATTGGAGAAATTCCACAAGCTGAACCTTCGCAAGATTGTCCAAATCCAGTGATAAAAAAAATTGTCCAACAACAGCATCGAGGTGTTAATCAGGTGTTTTGTAACAAAGTTATTTGTATGACAGCCATCAGATTCCTGAAACAACTCAATTATAGTAGGACATCTCCCATGAGGATAATGGGAACTCTTAAAGGATGTCAGCAAAGCATCGCTGACTCATGGGAGTTCCTGACTTGTGAGCAACTGTATTGGAAAGGCACATCGAGAGACTTTGTCATGAATGTGCAGAGATGAAATTGGAGGAAGTGCAAAAACCTCCCAACAACTCATTTACCCAGCTCTTCAAACCCCACCTACATGCAGCAAAGTCGACACATCACCTTTGGACTCATCAGCTTTTCAGAACCCAACTTCTCGAACTGGAGTGGAAGCAGAGACCCAGCTTCAATTCCAGCCTTCAGTGACTATGTGGAGTTTTCATGTTCTCAGCATGTCTACATGGGTTTCCTCCAGTTTCCTCCCACAGTCCAAAGATGTGCAGGTTAGATGGATTGGCCATGTTAAATTGCCCCTTAGTGTCCAGAGATGTGTAGGTTAGAACATAGCACATAGAACACTACAGCACAAACAGGCCCTTTGGCCCACAAGTTGTGCCGAACCCATCAAAACCTACCCAGCCATAGACCTATCTATAACCCCCAATCCCATTGGATCCCATATACTCATCCAGAAGTCTTTTAAAAGACCCCAGCGAGTTTGCCTCGACCACCACCGACGGCAACCGATTCCATTCACTCACCACCCTCTGAGTGAAAAACTTTCTCCTAGCATCCCCTCCGTACTTGCTTCCCTGCACCTTAAATCTGTGCCCTCTTGTCGCAACCATTTCAGCCCTGGGAAATAGTCTCTGAGAGTCCACCCTATCTAATCATCTCAACATCTTGTAAACCTCTATCAGGTCGACTCTCAACCTTCATCTCTCCAGGGAGAACAGTCCCAGCTCCCTCAACCTGTCTTCATAAGGCATGCCTCCCAATCCAGGCAACATCCTTGTAAATCTCCTCTGCACCCTTTCAATAGCTTCCACGTCCTTCCTGTAGTGAGATGACCAGAACTGCGCACAGTACTCCAAGTGTGATCTGACAAGGGTCCTATAAAGCTGCAGCATTACCTCCTGACTCCTGAACTCAATCCCTCGATGAATGAAGGCCAGTACACCGTAAGCTTTCTTAACCACATCCTCCACCTGGGAGGCCGATTTGAGAGTGTTATGGACCCGGACCCCAAGATCCCTTTGCTCTTCCACACAGCTAAGACTCCTACCTTTGATAGTGTACTCATTCATCCCGTTGGATCTGCCAAAATGGACCATAACACATTTATCCGCGTTGAAGTCCATCTGCCACTTCTCTGCCCAGTCTTGCATCCTGTCGATGTCCTGCTGCAACTTTTGACATCCCTTCAGACCATCCACAACACCACCGACCTTCGTGTCATCGGCGAACTTACTCACCCATCCCTCCACTTCCTCATCCAGGTCATTTATGAAAATGACAAACAGCCAGGGTCCTAGAACAGATCCCTGGGGCACTCCACTGGTGACCGACCTCCATGCAGAAAAAGAGCCATCCACAACCACCCTCTGCCTTCTGCAGGCAAGCCAGTTCTGGATCCACAAGGCCAAAGCCCCTTGGATCCCATGGCCTCTAACCTTCTCAAGAAGTCTTGCATGTGGGACCTTGTCAAATGCCTTGCTGAAGTCCATGTACACCACGTCCACTGCTCTCCCTTCGTCAATGTGTTCAGTCACATTTTCAAAGAACTCAATTAAGCTTGTAAGGCATGACCTGCCTTTTACAAAACCATGCTGACTATTTCTAATCAACCTAAACTTCTCCAAATGCTCATAAATCTTGTACCTCAGAAGCCTCTCCATCAGCTTACCAACCACTGAGGTCAGACTCACTGGTCGGTAATTTCCAGGACTATCCCTGTTCCCTTTCTTGAAAATAGGGACCACATCCGCAATCCTCCAGAACCTCTCCCGTCTCCATCGATGACGCAAAGATCATCGCCAGGGGCTCGGCAATGACATCCCTCACCTCCCACAACAACCTGGGGTACATCCCATCTGGTCCCGGAGACTTGACTATCTTGATAGCATTTAAAAGTTCTAACACATCCGCTTCCTTAATATCTACGTACTCAATCTTTTCAGTCTGCCGCAAACTTGTAGTGCATCCTCCCAGATCACTTTCCACCGTGAAAACTGAGGCAAAGTACTCATTAAGCACCTCTGCCATTTCTTCCGGTTCCATACAGACTTTTCCCCCTTCACCTTTTATAGGTCCTATCCCTTCTCTTCTCATCCTTTTACTTTTCACATATTTGTAGAAAGCTTTGGGATTCTCCTTAATCCTACCAGCCAAGGCCTTCTCATGACCCTTTCTGACTCTCCTAATTTCCTTTTTAAGCTCTCTTCTATAAGCCTTATACTTCTCTAGATCCCCAACATCTCCTAGCTCTTTGAACCTTTTATACACCTTTCGTTTCTTCCTGACTATGTTCACCACAGCCTTCGTGCACCACGGTTCCCGCGTCCTACCAAAACCTCCTTGTCTCACCGGAACGTTGTCGTGCAGAGCTCCAGACAAGCATTCCTTGAATATCTGCCACCTTCCTTCTGTGCTTTTCCCCAAGAACACCTCCTTCCAGTTTATTCACCCCAACATCTGCCTGATGTCGTCATATTTCCCCTTATTCCAGACAAACACCTTCCTAGCCTGCCTGATCCTATCCTTTTCCAATGCAAGGGTGAAGGAGATAGAATTATGATCTCCATTCCCAAGATGCTCTCCTACCGAGAGATCCATCACCTGTCCTGGTTCATTAGCTAGTACCAGGTCCAGTACAGCCTCTCCTCTCGTAGGTTAGATGGATTGAGTATGGTAAATGCACAGGGCTATGGGGATGTGGGAGGAAACTAAGCTGTGATATCCTTTTGGAGAATTGGTGCAGACACAATGGGCCGAATGGCCTGTTTCTGCCCTGTAGGGATTCTATGAGTAGGGGTGAAGCTTTCCGGAAATTCCTGCCTGAGGTTAGCAGACCGTTGCATGGTCCTGTCAGGAAAATCTATCCTTTGGTTCAATGGTTGTAAAATGATTATTTGGGCAGCAGTGGGTGGTTTATACTGAGATTTTGATTTCTATCTAATAAACAGACGTGTGTGAATTAATCTGATTACACAATTCATTTCTTTTCCTTTGTTAGAATCAAGCTGAAGCTCATTACAAAGGCAACAAGCACGCCAGGATGGTCCAGGAACTGGAGTCCCACCAATCGAAGCTGACAGGATTTGCTGCTAGGGACAACACAAACTCTACTACCTCCAGGACCCCGCGTCCCCCACCAACTGCCAGCACTGAAAACAAAATTAAAAGAGCAGGTTTTCCAATATATTTCATGTGTTTCACCAGAGTTTTGCCTCTGCTCTGTTCACCCTGTACATCATCCTGTTCTCATGCAAATATGGATTAACATTGCCCTTTGTCACAGACACTGCTACAAACATGAACCCGCGCTGAGCACTGGGAAAAGGCTGCTCTTGACTTGAATAAATCTGTTTAACACTGTTTAGAGTGAGGCTTAAGACTTTCCAAACATCTTTTAATCTAATATTATCCTTAACTTCCCTAGTATGTCCCTAGAATCATAGGGATTTACAGCATGGAAACAGGCCCTTCAGCCCAACTTATCCATGCCGCCCTTTTAACCACTAAAGCTAGTCCTAATTGCCTGCATTTGGCCCATATCCCTCTATACCCACCTTACCCATGTAACTATCTAAACGCTTTTTAAAAGACAAACTTGTACCTGTCTCTAATACTGGCAGCTTGTTCCAGACACTCACCACCCTCTATTTGAAAACTTTTCCCCTCTTGTATCTCTCCCCTCTCACCTTAAACCTTTAGTTTTAGACTTGCTCACTAATGTTTTGTTTTTTGAACACAGGATATTTTTTGTTGAACAATTTGAAGTGTTTCTTTAAAGGTTTTCCACTGGTTATTTCCTGTCACTTTTTAATCTATTTATCCAAACTTAGAACATAGAATCCTAGAAAAACTACAGCACAAACAGGCCCTTCGGCCCACAAGTTGCGCCGATGATAACCCTACCTACTAGGCTTATCTATAACCCTCAATCCTATTAAGTCCCATGTATTTATCCAGGAGTCTCTTAAAAGACTGTATCAAATTTGCCTCCACCACCACCGACATAGCCGATTCCACTCACTCACCACAATCCGAGTGAAAAACTTACCCCTGACATCTCCTCTGTACCTGCTGCCCAGCACCTTAAACCTGTGTCCTCTCATAGCGACCATTTCAACCCTGGGAAATAGCCTCCGAGAATCTATTATTTATTATTTATCTTATTTATTAGCTTTGTTTAAGTTTAAGATTTTTCTTTTGCCTGAAGTAACCTGAATTTTAGCTCCAATGTACAGGAAGATGAGAGTAGGGAGGTCCTGGATAAGGTTTCTAGGTCACAGCAGTGTATTGGCTGGTGGGAGGGTGGTTTGAAGTGTGTATACTTTAATGCGAGGAGCATACGCAATAAGGTGGATGAACTTGCAGCCTGGATTAGTGCTTGGGACTTCGATGTTGTGGCCATTTCAGAGACGTGGATAGAGCAGGGGCAGGAATGGTTGTTGCAGGTTCCGGGGTTCAGGTGTTTCAGTCAGAGCAGAGGTGGTGGTAGAAGAGGGGGAGGAGTGGCATTGTTAGTTAAGGACAGCATTACGGTGGCAGAAAAGACGTTTGATATGGACTTGTCTGCTGAGGTAGTGTGGCTGAGATTAGAAACAAGAAAGGAGAGGTCACACTGTTGGGAGTTTTTTATAGGCCTCCAAAAAGTTCCAGAGAAGTAGAGGAAGGGATTGCAAAGTTGATCCTGGATAGGTGCGAAAGTAACAGGGTAGTTGTAATGGGGGACTTTAACTTTTCTAATATTGATTGGAAAAGCTATAGTTCAAGTACGTTAGAGGGGTCAGTTTTTGTTCAATGTGTGCAGGAAGGTTTCATGACTCAGTATGTAGATAGGCCAACAAGAGGTGAGGCTACATTGGATTTGGTACTGGGTAATGAACCAGACCAGGTGTTAGACTTGGAGGTAGGTGAGCACTTTGGTGATAGTGACCACAATTCGGTTACGTTTACCTTAGTGATGGAAAGGGATAGACATATACCGAAGGGAAGAAGTTACAGCTGGGGGAAAGGTAATTATGAGGCTATTAGGCGAGATTTAGGATACATCGGGTGGAGTAGGAAACTGCAGGGGCTGGGAACACCTGAAATGTGGAACTTATTCAAGGAACAGCTACTGTGAGTCCTTGATAAATATGTACCTGTCAGGCAGGAAGGAAATGGTCGAGCGGGGGAACCATGGTGTACTAAGGAAGTTGAATCTCTGGTGAAGAGGAAGAAGGAGGCCTATGTAAAGTTGAGACATGAAGGCTCAGTTAGGGCACTGGAGAGTTATAAGTTAGCCAGGAAGGGGCTAAAGAGAGAGTTAAGAAGAGCTAGAAGAGGAATGAGAAGACTTTGGCAGATAGGATAAAGCTAACACCTCCTCTAACATCTAAAGCTTTCTATAGATATGGCAAGAATAAAAGATTGGTTAGGGCAGGTCAGAGACTGCAGTGGGAAGTTGTACGTGGAGCCTGAAGAGATTGGAGAGGCACTGAATGAATATTATTTGTCAGTATTCACGTAGGAAAAAGTGTGTGTGTTTGATGAGAATACTGAGATATGGGGTTGTAGAGTAGACAGGATTGAGGTACATAAGGAGGAGGTGTTAGCAATTCTTGAGAGTATGAAAATAGATAAATCCCCTGGGCCGGATAGGATTTACCCTAGGATTCCCTGGGAGGCTAGAGAGGAGATTGCAGAGCCTTTGGCCTTCATCTTCATATCGTCGTTGGCTACAGGTATAGTGCTGGAAGACTGGAGGATGGCAAATGTTGAACCCTTGTTTAAGAAGGGGAGTAGAGACCATCCTGGGAATTATAGACTGGCGAGTCTAACTTCTGTTGCAGGCAAAGTTTTGGAAAGAATTATAAGGGATAGGATTTATAATCATCTAGAGAGAAATAAATTGATTAGGGATAGTCAGCACGGTTTTGTGAAGGGTAGGTCGTGCCTCACAAACGTTATCGAGTTTTTTGAAAAGGTGACTAAAGAGGTGGATAAGGGTAAGGCAGTTGATGTGGTGTGTATGGATTTTACAAAGCATTTGATAAGGTTCCCCACGGTAGGCTACTGCAGAAAATGCAGATGTATGGGATTGGCTAGCTGATAGAAGACAGAGGGTGGTGGTTGATGAGAAATTTTCAACCTGAAGTTCAATTACAAGTGGTGTACCTCAGGGATCTGTTTTGCTGTTTGTTTGTTATTTTTATAAATGACCTGGATGAGGATGTAGAGGGATGGGTTAGTAAATTTGTTGACGACATCAAAGTCGGAGGAGTTCTAGACAGCGAGGATGGATGTTACAGTTTGCAGAAGGACATAGATAAGCTGCAGAGCCGGGCCGAGAGGTGGCAAATGGAGTTTAATGTGGAAAAGTGTGAGGTGATTCACTTTGGTAAGAGTAACAGGATTACAGAGTACAGGGATAATAGAAGGACTCTTAGTAGTGTCGATGAGCAGAGAGATCTCAGTGTACATGTGCATAGCTCCCTGAAATTTGGCACCCAGGTTGATAAAGTTGTTAAGAAGGCGTACAGTGTGTTAGCTTTTATTGGTAGAGGAATTGAATTTCGGAGCTTTGAGGTCGTATTGCAAGGGTACAAAACTCTAGTGCAGCCGCATTTGGAGTATTGTGTACAGTTCTGGTCGCCACATTATAAGAAAGATGTGGAGGGATTGGAAAGGGTGCAGAGGAGGTTTACCAGGATGTTGTCTGGTATGGAGGGCAGGTCTTATGAGAAAGGCTGAGGGACTTGAGGTTATTTTCATTCGAGAGAAGAAGGTTAAGAGGTGACCTAACTGAGGCATATAAGATGATCAGAGGGTTAGATAGGGTGGACAGTGAGAGCCTTTTTCCTCAGATGGTGATGGCTAACACAAGGGGACATAGCTTTAAATTAAGGGGTGGTAGTTATAGGACAGATGTCAGAGGTGGGTTCTTTACTCAGAGGGTAGTAAGGGCGTGGAATGCCCTGCCTGCAGCAGTTGTGGACTTTAAGGGTGTTCAAATGGTCAGTGGATAGGCATATGGATCATATTGGAATAGTTTAGGTTAGAGGGTCGTTAGATTGGTTCCACTGGTCAGCGCAACATCGAGGGCCGAAGGGCCTGTACTGCACTGTAATGTTCTATGATCTAAAAAGTATGTCTTTGTGAAATTTAATTTGGAATTCATTTGTATCATTTGTATTTGTATTAATTTACCACTTTATCCCAGAAGATGTTTTGACTATAAATTTCTAATTAAATTACACAATAAAATACACAATAAAAGATGTAAACTAATTTCAGCCCTAAATGCATATTGTTCCAGAAGCTGTCATGAAAATACTTTGCAAACTCATCTTCTGGCCTTCCTTCGCCAATTTGATTTGTCCATTCTATTTGACGTTTAGATTTCCCCATAGTTATTACAATGTTACAAGTTCCAATTATTTCGTTTTAAAACTCCCTTGAATGGAAGAATGGCGCGGTAGCACAGTGGCTAGCACTGCTGCCTCACAATGCCAGGGACCTGGGTTTGATTCCTGGCCTCAGGTGACTGTCTGTGTGGAGTTTGCATGTTCTCCCCATATTTGTGTGGGTTTTTCCAGGTGCTCCAGTTTCCTCCCAGAGTCCAAAGATGTGCAGTTTAGGTGGATTGGCTGCACTAAATTGCCCTTGGTATCCCAAGATGTGTACAAAGAACTAAGAACAAAGAACAAAACAGCATGGGAAACAGGCCCTTCGGCCCAACGAGCCCACGCCCCCACCCCGATGTTCCCACCTCTACCCGCGATCCCTGTCCATGTTCATAGATTAGTGAATTTAAAACCAAATTTGAGACAATTTAGGGAGAATTTGTTTTGCCAATTAGCCTAAGAGCACATCTTTGGGATGTGGAGGAAACCGGAGCACCCGGAGAAAACCCACGCAAGCACGGGGAGAATGCGCAAACTCCCACAGACACAGGCCCAAATCCATGTATCTGCACAGCACAGAGATAGTCACTGAGCTGTTGTGTTGCCCATCAGATGGTCCAGGTCAAGCGTACACTAACAACGTGAAGCACTAGGATACTCTCGAAAAAGATCCAAGAGCAGCCCTCTCACGACCCATCGTGTGTATGCTCCTTGTTAGACAACAAGGTGGACCAAAGTACCTGTAGGATAAAAACAAATGTAGATTGGGTTATTAGTGGGGATTGGCTCTACAACAGAGCATCTTACATAGGCCCTAAAAAATGGAAAATGTCGTGAACAACACTCACACTTCCATTCATAAGGCTTGAAATAAAACACTAGGAAAGCATTGAAACTTCTGTTGGCCGCTCTGGGAAAATCACGCGCTGATCCATTATCCTGCCAGGCGCAATCCTGGTTGCTGATAACACCATTTAGGCATCATGGAAGTGAGTGAGGAGCAGAACTCCCAAACTCCTCCTTCCCTCAAAGGTAGGGGATGGTGCTGAACAATGTCCACACTGAGCATGCCCAGTGCTGCCATCCTCTTCATAAGAAGTTGAGGGATGTCGTAATGACTGGAACCTGAATCACTAAGCATGGAATGTGTCACATCAACCTACACACTAACAACTGCTGAGGGAGGCCCCATACTTCTCCGCTCGACATCTAATCTTCTCCGTGAAGACTCTCTAGCCTGACCCGCCCATTTCAGCTAGTCACACAGTAGTGAACAACTTGCTTGATGATGGAAAATCACCCGCTATTTGAATCTTCTTCTGTCACATGCCACATACGCTCTCATGTAGTCCCAGGGCCAGTCTATCAACACCTATTCAGGAATACCATCCATCCTCCTCCAGCCCAGCCCATCATAAACTCAACCCTCCCACTGAGCCGGAATTCACAGCCCCATGTATTATAGAACAATGGCAGATGGAGTTTAATTTAGACAAATGTGAGGTGATGCATTTTGGTAGGTTGAACCAGGGCAGGACTTACTCAGTTAATGAGCATTGGGGAGAGTTACTGAACAAAGAGATCTAGGGGTACAGGTTCATAGCTCCTTGAAACTGAACTCACAGGTGGACAGAGTGGTGAAGAAGGCATTCAGCGTGCTTGGTTTCATTGGTCAGAACATTGAATACAGGAGTTGGGATATCTTGTTGAAGTTGTACAAGACATTGGTAAGGCCACACTTGGAGTATTGTATACAGTCTGATTACCCTACAATAGAATGGATATTATTAAACTAGAAAGAGTGCAGAAGAGATTTAATTAGGATGCTGCTGGGACTTGATGGTTTGAGGTATAAGGAGAGACTGGATAGACTGGGACTTTTTTCTCTGGAGCGTAGAAGGCTGAGGGAAGATCTTATAGAGGTCTGTAAAATAATGAGAGAAACAGATCAGTCACATAGTCAATATCTTTTCCCCAAAGGTAGGGGAGTCTAAAACTAGAGAGCATTGGTTTAAGGTGAGAGGGGAGAGATACAAAAGTGCCCTGAGGAACAGTTTTTTCACACAGAGGGTGGTGAGTGTATAGAACAAGCTGCCAGAGGTAGTAGTAGAGGTGGGTACAATTTTGTCTTTTAAAAACCGTTTAGACAGTTACAAAGGTAAGATGGGTATAGAGGGATATGAGCCAAATGCAGGCAATTGGGACTAGCTTTGGGCTTAAAAAAAAAGGTAGTATGGACAAGTTGGGCTGAAGGGCCTGTTTCCATGCTGTAAACCTCTGTGACTCTAGTAGAATCATAGAATCACTACAATACAGAATGAGGCAATATGGCCATTGAGACTGGATCAACTCTCCGTTAGAGAGAGTTCCCCGCCCTTCCTTATCCCCACATCCCTTCACAGTTACATTGGCCAATCCACCTAACCTGCACATCTTTGGACTGTACTTTCAATAATACTGTACTAAACTGCACCCAATGTTCCATATGCCCTTTGGGGGAGCTCTCTGTGTTTGTTGGGGGAGAGGTTCCTTATATCAGTTTGGTGTGTATTCCCCATGTTTGTGGGGATGATTCCCTGTGTTAGTGAAGGGGGTTCCCCATGACTATGTTATGAGGGGTTCCCTACGTGAGATTCCCAGTGTCTGTGAGGGTGACTGGAAGGATCTTTTCTTTAATTTTTATTTTGGCTTTCCCAACCTCCTGAAAGTCCAGGTTGCTGGCGGGACAATCTCAGCCAGCGTCCGGCGGGACAATCTCGGTCAGACTCCGGCGGGACAATCTCAGCCAGCGTCCGGCGGGACAATCTCGGTCAGAGTCCGGCGGGACAATCTCGGTCAGAGTCCGGCGGGACAATCTCAGCCAGCGTCCGGCGGGACAATCTCGGTCAGAGTCCGGCAGGACAATCTCTGTCAGAGTCCGGCGGGACAATCTCAGTCAGAGTCCGGCGGGACAATCTCAGTCAGAGTCCGGCGGGACAATCTCGGTCAGAGTCTGTCCCATCAGCCTGACAGTGTGGGATTCACCCAGCTCCTGTATATTTTTAATTATTTCCCGGTGGGAAAAGCCAGCAGTGGAAGCTGGAGAACAGCACCTCGCTTTCCTGCCTGAATGATTTGAGTTAAAAAACGATAATATTCTGTTGTAGTTTGGAAGTTAACATTCTGATGTTTTATATATTAAATGTAAGGGAAGTTTCTCTCAGTGGTTAAAAATGGCTGGCTGATTATACATGATGTAGAGATGCCGGCGTTGGATTGGGATAAATGCAGTAAGAAGTCTGACAATGTCAGGTTTAATGATTTTTACTGGCTGATTATCCACCAGCCTTTGTTCCAGATTTCTGCTTTTGATTGTCTAATCTCTTATCACATCTCTGGGGAAGGTTCCAGAAACCCTGTTGAAATGTGTGAACATGTTATTTTTCCAGACACTTTGACAATCTCCCAGAGTAAATCAGGATAATTCAGGTAGAAGTCTAAAAATCCACGTTTCCACTGAATTACAATCACTGGGGAGTTTCACTAACATCCCTTCCTGTGAGTTTAAATTTTTAATATATTTATCTTGTTTTCTCAATAGCAGTTGAGGTGGGAATTCACCCAGAAACCCTGCAGCCGATCGTCACATTGTCTCAACCTCAACCTGCCAGCAGTCTGACTGCATCAAGTGTCAGCATCTCCCCACCAACCACAGCATCAACAGACTGGGAAACAGACACTGATCCAGCAATTAGCAATAGCCTCTTTGATGAGGAGTCGATAATGAAGTTTCGATATTGTTCACTCTGCAAAGTTGTTGTGAACTCATTTTCCCAACTACAAGCTCACAACAGCGGTAAATGACAATTACACCTCAGCTTTCTTCAACATTTGTCTTCAAACTCTGATCATGTAGATCAGGCGATGTCACTAAAGTTGCTCTGAGGGAGTGACAAGGTCAGTAAGGTCACTCTGAGGGGGTGACGGGTCAAGAAGGTCACTCTAAGGGGATGATAGGGTCAGTAAAGATTTTAAATTCATTTATGGGAAATGGGTGTCGCTGGCTGGACCAACATTTATTGCCCATCCCTAATTACCCTTCGCAAGGCGGTGGTGGGCCGCCTTTTTGAACAGCTGCGGTCCCTGAGGTGTAGATACAACCACAGTACTGTTAGGGAGGAAGTTCCAGGATTTTTCCCTACGGATAGTGAAGGGATGGCAATACATTTGCAAGTCAGGATGCTGAGTGGTTTGGAAGGGAATTTTCAGCTGGCGGTATTCCAGAGTGACTGCCTTCTATGTGACAGTAGTTGTGGGTTTAGGAAGATACAGTCTAAGGAACCTTGGTGAGTTCCTGCAGGGTATTTTGTAGATGGTATACACCGCTGCCATTGTTTGTCAGTTGTAAAAAAATTGAATGTTTGTGGAAGGGGTAGCAATCAACAACAAGTTTCTTGAGTGTTGATGGAGTTGCAGCCAATGGGGAGTATCCCATCACTCTCATGACTTGTGCCTTGTAGATGATGGATAGGCTGTAGGGGGGTGGGGACTGGGGAGGGGATGGTGGTGGTGGGTGGTGGGTTACTCATAGCAATATTACTGGCCTTTGACCTATTCTGGTAGTCACATGGTCAATGGACTGGTCAATGGATTCAATGAGATTTTTTATTATTTACGGGATGTGGGTCTGACTGGTTGGGCCTTATCCAGAGATATACCCAATGATTTCATTTACTGGAATATAATGTCAACAGAGGGCATTTCTCATTAACCTGCCCTCAGATGAAAAGTATCTTGCTCATCCCTAGTTACCCTCAAACTTCCTTCTTGAACTGCTGCATTCTCTGAAGTGAAAATACACCAGGAGCACTGACGGTAATCTCCAGGATGTTGAAAATGGGAGATTCAGCAATGGTGATCTCATTGAATGTTAGATCCTCTCTCTCGTTGCAAATGGACATTACCTGGTACTTGTATAGCGTGAATGTTACTTGCCACTTGTTGGCCTGAACCTGGATATTGTCAGATCTTGCTGCATTTGGGTGAGAGTGACAGCCATTAATATCAAGGCCACATTCGACTGACTGTGGCATCAAGGAGCCCCAGGAAAACTGGAATCAATGGATATCAGGACAAACCTGTCACAAAGGAAGTTGGCTGTAGGGTGGAGCTCAATCATCTCATTAAGAATATCACTGCATGAGTTCCTCAGGATAGTGTCCTAGGCTCAACCATCTTCAGCTGCTTCATCAATGACCTTCCATTGACCATAAGGTCAGAAGTGGGGATGTTTGCCAATGATTACACAATGTTCAGCACCATTCGTGACTCCTCACATAGTGAAATAGTCTATGTCCAAATGCAGCAAGATCTGACAATATCCAGGTTCAGGCCAACAAGTGGCAAGTAACATTCACGCTATACAAGTACCAGGTAATGCCCATTTGCAACGAGAGAGAGGATCTAACATTCAATGAGATCACCATTGCTGAATCTCCCATTTTCAACATCCTGGAGATTACCGTCAGTGCTCCTGGTGTATTTACACTTCAGGGAATACAGCAGTTCAAGAAGGAAGTTTGAGGGTAACTAGGGATGAGCAAGATACTTTTCATCTGGGGGCAGGTTAATGAGAAATGCCCTCTGTTGACATTACATTCCAGTAAATGAAACCATTGGGTATATCTCTGGATAAGGCCCAACTAGTCAGACCCACGTCCCGTAAATAATAAAAAATCTCATTGAACCCATTGACCAGAAACCAAACTGGATTAGCCTTATAAATACTGTGACTACCAGAATAGGTCAAAGGCCAGTAATATTGCTACGAGCAACCCACCACCCAGCACCACCCCCTGGAATTCAACTCTTTTATCCATGTGTGAACTAAGGCTGTAATGAGGTCAGGAGCTGAGTGTGCCTGGCAGAACACAAACACAGTAAGAGGTCTGACAACACCAATTTTAAATCCAATCGATTTATTTGATGGTAAACTCGCAAGCTTTCGGCTTTTGTAGCCTTCATCAGGTGAATGAGGTGTTCTGGTCTGCAATAACACACACATATCAGCACAGACAGTTTACAGATTACTGTCTGTAAAAGAAGCCGAAAGCTCGCAGATTTACTATCAAATAAATCAGTTGGATTTAAAATTGGTGTTGTCAGACCTCTTACTGTGTTTACCCCAGTCCAACGCCAGCATCTCTACATCAGAACACAAATTGAGCATCACTGTGTAGGTTATCACCAAGTAAGTGCTATTTGATACTGCTAGTGATAACCTTTTCCATCACTTTACTGATGATTGAGAGTAGACCAATGGGGCAGTAAGTGGAGGCAGTGGGTTTGACCTGTCTCTTGGACAGAGGTTGACAGGACCTCTGAAGGAGGCCAAGATGGATCATCCACTTGGCATTTCTGACTGAAGATTGCTGCCAATGCTTTATCAGTGAGATGGGGATATTTGTGGAGTTTTCTCCTCCAGTGAATTGTTTAATTGCCACCACCATTCACAGCTAGATGTGGCAGGACAGCAGAGTGTGGACCTTATCTGTTGGCTATGGAAATGCTTACGCCTGTCTAATATGTGCTGCTTACACTGTTGGTCTCACAAGTGGTCCTGTGTTCTAGCTTCCTGTGTTCTAGCTTCACCCGGTTGATATCTCATTTTTAGGTTTGTCTGATGGCTCCTGGCCTACCCTCCCGTACTCTCCATTGAACCTGGATGTGATTATGTTGGAGTTTGAGTTGTAGACTGCCCCTTTAAGACTATGGGTTAGGTGACCCCTGGATTATTTGCTCTGCCTGGTGTGGGACCCTCTTGGGCAGTCTTAGCCTTGACTGTTAATCAGTGCACATCTTCATCAAACAGTTCCCAGTATTGAAGTATTCAAGCCTACCATGTCTATTAGTCCACAGGCGCATACATAATACAGGGTCGAGCCCCTGGCTTGATGGTAATGGGTCGGAGGATGTGCTGGGTCATAAGGTTGTGCTGGAGAACAATTCTGCTGCTGCTGATGATGACCCACAGCACCTTTATAGATGTCCAGTGTTGAGCTGCTCCAAGTCTATCCCATGTAACACAGTGTGATAGTACCAGACAACATGGTGGAGGTTATTCTCAATGTGAAGATGAGACATTGTCTCCACAAGGGCTATGTGGTGATCTCTCTTATCGATACTGTCATCGGCAGATGCAGCTGTAGCAGGCAGGCTGGTGAGGATGAGGTCAAGTATGTTTTTCCATCTTGTTGGTTTTTTCACCACTTGCCACAGATCCATTTTAGCAGCGATGGCCTTTAGAATGCAGACAACTTGGTTTGTGTTACTGCCGAGACACTCTTGGTGATGGACATTGAAGTCCCCCACCCAGAGTACATTTTGTGCCCTTTGTCACTTTCTGCGCTTCGTCCAAATGATATCAACATGAAGGAGTTACTGATCTTTCAGCAAAATGGGGACAATACATGGTAATCAGCAGGATATTTGATCTGATGACATGAGACTTCATGGGTGCAGAGTCAATGTTGAGGATTCCCAGAGCAATTCCTTCTTGATTATATACCATTCTTTCCCCTCTCTCTGCCGGCTCTGTCCTGTTCAGGAATGTTGATGGCAGTTCTGTTATCAGAGCTATTAACAGAGCTATTATCAGCTCTCCCAATGTTAGTGAGAAGGATTTTGCAGGTCGACAGGGCTGGGTTTCCGGTGCCTGGATTGATGTCGGATGGTCCAGTTTCAGTGTTCTTTGTACTGACTGAATAAACTGAGTGAATTGCTCAGCAATTTCAGAGAGCACTAGGAGTTAACCATATAGCTGTGGCTCTGGAGTCATGTGTGGGCCAGACCCGGTAAAGATGGTAGATTTCCTTCCTTAAAGGACATTAGTGAAGCAGATGGATTTTTACAACAATCAACAGTGATTTCATCATCAACAGTAGACTTTTAATTCCAGATTTTTGTTGTGTTTTTAAATTCCACCATTTGTTATTGTGGGATTTGAATCCAGGTCACCAGATCATTACCATGGAACTCTGGATTACTAGTCCAGTCTCAAAGCCACAATGCTACTGTCTCCCCAAAGTGAGGGAGTAGGGTCAGTAAGGTCGATTTCCGGAATGACGAGGGGTCAGTAAGGTCAGTTTCTAGGGTGAGGGTCAGTATGGTCGGTTTTGCATGATAGGGTCAGTAAGGTCAATTTCCAGGGTAACGGGGTCAGGGAGATCGGTATCTGGAGTGATGGGGTCAGGGGGGTCGGTTTCCGGGGTGACAGGGTCAGGGAGATCGGTATCTGGAGTGATGGGGTCAAGGGGGTCGGTTTCCGAGGTGACAGAGTCAGAGAAGTTGGTATCTGGAGTGATGGGGTCAGGGAGGTCAGTATCCCGGATGATGGGGTCAGGGGGGTCGGTTTCCAGGGTGACAGGGTCAGGGAGGTCGGTATCCCAGATGATGGGGTCAGGGAGGTCAGTATCCGGAGTGATGGGGTCAGGGAGGTTGGTCTCCAGGATGACAGGGTCAGGGAGGTCGGTTTCCGGGGTGATGGGGTCAGGGAGGTCAGTTTCCGGGGTGACAGGGTCAGGGAGGTCGGTATCCCGGATGATGGGGTCAGGGAGGTCAGTATCCGGAGTGATGGGGTCAGGGAGGTCGGTATCCGGATGATGGGGTCAGGGAGGTCAGTATCCAGGGTGACAGGGTCAGGGAGGTCAGTATCCCGGATGATGGGGTCAGGGAGGTCAGTATCCGGAGTGATGGGGTCAGGGAGGTCGGTATCCCGGATGATGGGGTCAGAGAGGTCGGTTTCAGGGGTGACAGGGTCAGGGAGGTTGGTTTCTGGGGTGATGGGGTCAGGGAGGTCGGTTTCCGGGGTGATGGGGTCAGGGAGGTCGGTTTCCGGGGTGACAGAGTCAGGGAAGTTGGTTTTCTGGGTAATAGGGTCAGTAAGAGAGTTATGAATAATTGTTTTTTGGCCATTGAAGATCTCTGTGATATTTTCCAGGGTTGAAGAATAATTCCATTCTCTTTGTTTCCAATTCAGGCACCAAACAC
Source organism: Sphyrna mokarran (assembly GCA_024679065.1). Classification (NCBI taxonomy): domain Eukaryota; kingdom Metazoa; phylum Chordata; class Chondrichthyes; order Carcharhiniformes; family Carcharhinidae; genus Sphyrna; species Sphyrna mokarran. Next base: position 501,667 of record JAGIQG010000029.1, on the reverse strand, counting down.
AAGACGATGATTGAGGCTCGGAAAGGTTTGGGACCTATAAAGATTTATCTGAAACCACATTTCAAACTGCAGAGGCAGACAAAGACCTGCTCTCAATTCCAGGATCAAATCTTTCACTGTCAGCTGTGTGATGTTTGTGTGAATTCAGATGTGCAGCTGAAGCAGGTAACATGTTATTCTGGGTTACTCCCTGTCTAATTCCCAGACTGATCAAATATCAGAGCTCTTGTTGGGAGGAGACACAAGAGGTCTTGAGTGGGGAGAAAACATAGAATCTAGAAGCAGCAGCAGGCCATTCAGCCCTTTGAGCCTGCTGCTCCATTCATTTTGATCATGGCTGATCATCACATTCAATATCCTGATTCCCCTTCCCACCATATCCCTCAATCCCTTTAGCCCCAAGAGCTATATCTAATTTCTTCTTGAAATCAGACAATGTTTTGGCCTCAATTACCTTCTGTGGGAGTGAATTCCACACACTCATCACCTTCTGGGTGAAGAAATACAGGTACTTTGGTCCACCTTGCTGTCTAACGAGGGGCATACACACGATGGGTCGTTGAGAGGGCTGCTCTTGGATCTTTTTCGAGAGTATCCCAGCCTTTTTCCTTTTTCCTTTTTCCTAGGATGGAGAAAGCTAGCACGAGGGGACACAGCTTTAAATTAAGGGGTATGAGTTATAGGACGGATATCAGAGGTAGGTTCTTTACTCAAAGAGTGATTAGGGAGTGGAATGCCCTGCCTGCAGCTGTTGTAGATGCGCCAAGTTTGGTGGCGTTTAAGAGGTTAATTGATAAGTATATGGAAGAGAAGGGAATGGTTTAGTTTGGAGGGGCATTGCTTTTTATTTTGGTCGGCACAACATCGAAGGCCGAAGGGCCTGTTCTGTGCTGTAATGTTCTATGTTCTATGTTCTATGTTCTATGCTTCACGTTGTTTGTGTATGCTTGACCTGGATCATCTGATGGGCAACACGACAGCTCAGTGACTATCGCTGTGCTGTGCAGATACATGGATTTGGGCCTGTGTCTGTGGGAGTTTGCGCATTCTCCCCGTGCTTGCGTGGGTTTTCTCCGGGTGCTCCGGTTTCCTCCCACATCCAAAGATGTGCTCTTAGGCTAATTGGCAAAACAAATTCTCCCTAAATTGTCTCAAATTTGGTTTTTAATCCATAGATCTATAAACATAGACAGGGATCGCGGGTAGAAGTGGGAACATTGAGGTGGCGGCACGGGCTCGTTGGGCCGAAGGGCCTGTTTCCTGTGTTGTTTTGTTCTGTCTGTTCTCTCTTTCTTCTAAAAGGTTTACTCACTATTCTCAAACTATGACCCATAGTTCTAGACTCCCCCACCATCAGAAACCTTCTTTCTGAATCTATCTTGTCTAACCTTGTTAGAATTTTATAAGTTTCTATGAGATCCCCTCTCTTCTATACACCAGAGAATATAATCCTAACTGGCTTAATCTCTCCTCATATGATAGACCTGCCACCCCAGGAATCAGCCTGGTAAAACTTTGTTGCACCCTCTCTGTAACAAGGACAGATACGGACATCAAACTGCACACAAAATCCCGGATGTGGCCACACCAATATCCCGTACAATTGGAGTAAAACATCCCTATCCCTCTATTCAAATCCTCTGGCTATGAAGGCCAACATACTATTAGTCTTCTTTACTGCCTGCTGTGCCTGCATGCTGATAATCAACCAATTATAATAATGAAAGCAAAATACTGTAAATGCTGGAAATCTGGAAATAACTGAAAAGCAGGATAAATTCAGTAGTTCTGGCAGTGTCTGTGCAGAGTGACTGGGTTAATGCTTCGAGTCTGTGTGACTCTTCTCCAGATTTATACAAGTGAGAACCAGTTGGAAGATAGTCCCAGTTTTTATTGGCTCACCTATATAGAATCTTTACAGTCCAAAAGGAGGCCATTCAGCCCATCGAGTCAGTACAGACTCACTGAAAGATCACCTTACCCAGGCTCACTCTCCCACCCAATCCCTTCACATTTATGAATTTTAGTTATAGAACTAAGAATAAGTGGAGTGGACTTTCTACTGCACAACTCAGAGATAGACTGGACCATTGTGCAATGTTTAACTATTATATTAGCATGTGGTCAAGACCATTTTAATTAAGATTTACAGACAAGAACTGGATAAGAAAAAAACAATTCAGACTTTGGGGAATGATGAGACAGAGCAAGTTGCAACAAGTCTGGCACTGATATGATAGGACAAATGACCTCAGTTGCTGTTGTAATAATCATGCTGTGATTCTATAATGAATTGTGTTTAACCAGGCCTGGGTATCACCAGCATTTATTTCCCATCCCTAGTTGCCCAAGAGAAGTTGAGAGTCAACCTCATTGCTGTGGCTTGAGTCACATGGAGACCAGACCAAGTAAGGATGGCAGATTTCCTTCCCCAAAGGATATTAATGAATCAGTTGGTTTTTTCTGATAATTAACAATGGTTTCATGATCATCAATAGATTCTCAATTCCAGATTTTTTTTATTGAAAATCCCAAGGTGTGATTTGAATCCGGGTTCCTAGAAATTAGCTGAGTTTCTGGATTAAAAATCTACCGATAATATCATGAGGTCATTGTCTTCCTGATTTCAGATCCACAGCAATGTGATTGACTCACAAATCCCTCTGAGATGGAGGGCAGTTAGGGACAGGTAATAAATACTGGCCCAGCCAGTGATGCCTCTACCTCTTGAATGAATTTAAAACTATCTGTCCAATCTCACTGGAGGGATGGGTATCTGAGGATGTGTGTGGGGTGGATTTGGTTGAGTTAATGTGGCAGTGGAAGGATAGTTTTTGAGGGAAGGTGTGAGCCCGGGTTTATTAGCAGTGGGCTTTGGGCTCTGATACTTTGTCATTGAGAAGGTTATCATTTTTTTTCTGTCTTTAGCATATATCCAGCCGAAGGCACAAGGACAGAGTGGCAGGAAAACCTCCAAAGCCCAAGCTCAGTCCACATAACAAACCACAGCTCAATATACAAGCACCAGCGGTAAGTCTGAGCAAAAGACTGGAGACTATCCCATTTCCAACACTTCCCATGTATTCTCTCCCTTGTGTAGGTTGCAACCAGAATAACAAGTGTGGTATTCTAGGGGATATGATGATGAACTCACTGGGAATACGAGGCGACACTTGGTATTACTGCCACTTGCTAACAGACAATTAGAATTCTGAGTTCTCACATTACAAAACTACAAATCAAGTTCAAAAGAAGCAAATGTGTGAATTGAGATAGAAGATGTCTCAGAAGATACAAGAACAGAATCTATTTGTCTGGAGCTAAGGAACAGTAGAAAGGTATAATGATATTAGTTGCTGTTTTCTATAAGCCGCCAATTAATGAGCATGATGCAGAGAAACGCTTTGCAAGGAAATTACAGAGAGTTTCAGGAATTGAAGAGTAGTTATAATGGAGGGTTTACATGATCTGAATAGAGACTGGCAGAGTGATGGTCTAAATGGAAAGAGTTTTTCTAGAGTGTGTACAAGAGAATTTTCTCCAGCAGTTTCTGTCCAATTCCCTATTCAAGGGACTGGATAGGGTGGATAGTGAGAGCCTTTTTCCTTGGATAGTGATGACCAACACGAGGGGACATAACTTTAAATTAAGAGGTGGTAGTTATAGGACAGATGTCAGAGGCAGGTTCTTTACACAGAGGGTGGTGAGGGCGTGGAATGCCCTGCCTGCAGCAGCTGTGGACTCGCCAACTTTGGGGGCATTCAAATGGTCGGTGGATAGGCATATGGATGATATTGGAATAATTTAGGTTAGAGGGTCCACTGGCCGGCGCAACATCGAGGGCCGAAGGGCCTGTACTGCGCTGTAATGTTCTATGTTCTATGTTCTAATTGAATGAGAAAGGAAGGATTGCTGGACCTGTCTCAGAGAGGTGAGAATGGAACAGGTATCATAGGGGATTATTTAGGTAATAGTGATCGTGGCATCATAAAGTTTGAGTTGGCAATACAAAAGGACAACAAATAATTTAAATAAGCTATCTCCTCATGGCTGGAGACAAACCTGGAGCAGGAAAAGAAGGATCCAGTTATTGTGATCCACATAAGAACAATGACATGGTTCAAACTGGGAATTATGGTCTGCTGATATGATCACAATAATCAACACTGGATTGTTAACTGCAAGTTGATATAAAATCTGTAGAATCTCTACAGTCCAGAAGGAGGCCATTAGAACATAGAACATAGAACATTATAGCGCAGAACAGGCCCTTCGGCCCTTGATGTTGCACCGACCAATTAAGAAAAAGCAATGACCCTCTAAACTAAACCATTCCCTTTTCATCCATAAACCTATCCACGGACCTCTTAAACGCCGCCAAACTTGGCGCATCTACAGCAGGGCAGGGCATTCCATACCCTTACCACCCTCTGAGTAAAGAGCCTACCTCTGACATCCGTCCTATAACGACCACCCCTTAATTTAAAGCTATGTCCCCTCGTGCTAGCTTTCTCCATCCAAGGAAAAAGGCTATCACTGTCCACGCTATCTAAACCTCTAATCGTCTTATATGTTTCAACAAGGTCTCCTCTTAGCCGCCTTCTTTCTAATGAAAACAACCTCAAATCTCTCAGCCTCTCATAAGACCTGCCCTCCATACCAGGCAACATCCTGGTAAACCTCCTCTGTACCCTCTCCAATGCCTCCACATCTTTCTTATAATGTAGGGACCAGAACTGTATGCAATACTCCAAGTGCAGCCGCACCAGAGGTCTGCACAGTTGCAACATAACGTTGCGGCTCCGAAATTCAATCCCTCTAAAATAAAAGCCAAGAGCTTCCGTATGGCCTTCTTACAACCTTATCGACTTGATTGCCAACTTTTCAGGGATCTATGCCTATATCACCAAGATCCCTCTGTTCTTCAACACTATTAATAGTCCTACCCTCGTCCTATACTCTCCCATTCGTTATTCCTACCAAAGTGAATGCATCCACTATTCCGCATTAAACTCATTTGCCCACCTCTCGCCCGCTCTGCAACTTGTCCAAGTCTTATCTGCAAACTATAACACCCTCTTCACTATCTACCACTCCCACACTCGACTTTGTGTCATCTACAAATTTACTAATTCCATCCTTTCCAGCCTCAATAAAAAAAAACCTCTTCCAGATCATTTATAAAATTCAAACAGACAGTGGCCCACAACAGATCCCTGAGGTACACCACTTGTAACCGAACTCATTATGCTAATTGCCATCAACCACACCCTCTTCCTTCTACAGCTAGGCCATTCCTAACCAATTACTAAATCACCCTAAATCCCATAGCATCACCAGTTTCTGTAGAAGCCTTCCATGGGCCCTTATCGAACGACTTACTAAAGTCATATGCACCACATTCAACTGACTTAATTACCCCCTCCACCCTCTTTGATCACTTTTTCAAAACTCAATAAGTAGTGAGGCACGAACCTACCCCTTCACAAAACATGCTGACTATCCATCCATCAAATTCATTTCTCTCTAAATAAACTATAAATCCTATCCCTAATATTCTTCCAATACTTTGCCCACTACCGATTATGACTCTGCTGGTCTAATAATTCCCATGAAAGTCTCTATTCCCCTTCTTGACAATGGGAACCACATTCGCTATCCTCAAGTCACAATCACTAACTGTAACCAAACGTGATCTGAAGGATCAGAGGCCAGAGGCTCTGCAATTGCCTCTCTTGCCTCCCAGAGAATCCTAGGGTAAATCCCGTCCGGCCCAGGGGACTTATCTATTTTCAAACCCTCAAGAATATCTAATATCTCCTCCTTATCTACTTCAATACTTTACAATTTGCAACCCTGTATCCCAGTGTTCTCCACAACTACATTTACATCTCCCTGCGTGAATAGCGAAAAGAAATATTTGTTCAGTGCCTCTCCAATCTCTTCAGGCTCCACGCATAACTTCCCACTGCTGTCCATGACTGGCCCTAATGTTGCCTTAACCAATTTTCTATTCTTAATATATCTAAAGAAAGCTTTAGGATTTTCCTTGATCCTATCAGCCAAAGTCTTCTTGTGTCCTCTTTTAGCTCTTCTTGACGCACTCTTTAGCTCACTCCTGGATAATCTATAACTCTCCAGTGCACTAACTGAGCCTTCAAGCCTCATCCTGACATAAGCCTCTTTTTTCCTTTTAACCAGCGAATTAACTTTTTTAGTACACCATGTTTCCCTACTCGACTATTTCCTCCTTGCCTGACAGGGACATACTTATCAAGGACTTGCAGGAGCTGTTCCTTGAATAAGCTCCACATTTCAGATGTTCCCAGTCCCTGTAGTTTCCTAGTCCAACCTATGCACGCTAATTCTCTCCCAATAGCCTCATAATTACCATTCCCCCAGCTATAACTACTGCCCCCAGCTTCATGCCTATCCCTACCCATCACTAAGGTGAACGTAACCGAATTGTGGTCACTATCACCAAAATGTTCACTAACTTCCAAGCCTAACACCTGGTCTGGCTCATTGCTCAGCACCAAATCCAATGTAGCCTCACCTCTAGTTGGCCTATCTACATACTGAGTCAAAAAGACTCAGTCAAGTTAAGAAGGCATATGGAGTCTTAGCTTTTATTGGTAGGGGGATTGAATTTAGGAGCCGCAGCATCATGTTGCAACTGTACAAAACTCTAGTGCGGCCGCACTTGGCGTATTGTGTGCAGTTCTGGTCCCCACATTATAAGAAAGATGTGGAGGCATTGGAGAGGGTACAGAGGAGGTTTACCAGGATGTTGCTGGTATGGAGGGCAGGTCTTATGAGGAGAGGCTGAGGGATTTGAGGTTGTTTTCGTTAGAAAGGAGGCGGCTAAGAGGAGACCTTATCGAAACATATAAGATGATTAGAGGGTTAGATAGGGTGGACAGTGATAACCTTTTTCCTAGGATGGAGAAAGCTAGCACGAGGGGACACAGCTTTAAATTAAGGGGTATGAGTTATAGGACGGAGATCAGAGGTAGGTTCTTTACTCAAAGAGTGATTAGGGAGTGGAATGCCCTGCCTGCAGCTGTTGTAGATGTGCCAAGTTTGGTGGCGTTTAAGAGGTTAATTGATAAGTATATGGAAGAGAAGGGAATGGTTTAGTTGGGAGGGGCATTGCTTTTTATTTTGGTCGGCACAACATCGAAGGCCGAAGGGCCTGTTCTGTGCTGTAATGTTCTATGTTCTATGTTCTATGTTCTAAAACCTTCCTGCACACTTTGTATAAAAACTGACCTCTCTAACGAGCTAGAGCTATAGCTATTCCAATCAATATTAGTAAAGTTAAAGTCCCCCAAAACAATTACCATTTGGCCCATCAAGTCAGCACAGACTCACTGAAAGAGCATCTTACCCAGGCTAACCCTCCCACCCAATCCTTTCATATTTATTTCATTCACCGTATCTATACATCTTGGGAAACAAAGAGACTTTTTTTCAATTGTGGCAAATCAATTTAACCCATACATCGTTGGACTTGGGAGGAAAGGGTTAAAAAAGGCAAGGCAGGACGACCAGAGTACCTCAAAGGGGAGGAAAGGGGTTAGAAGGGAGATAGTGGTGGAGGATGGAAGAAATGAGATCCTACAGCTGAATGCGTGGTTGAAGGACTGGTGTAGGGCAGAGGGTTTCATATTTGTGGATAACTGGGAAGTCTTTGTGAAAGAAGGGCACCTGTATAGAAGGGATGGGGAACACTTAAATGGGAAGGGCGTGAATGTCTTAGCTGGGAGGTTAGCTGGAGTGTTTTGGCAGGATTTAAACTAATATGGAGGGGCGGAGGGGCTGAGACTGATAGCTCGGTAGAGAGCGAGATGGGAGATAGAGTAAACTTGGATGAGAAGAAATACACCAGGGAGAAGAAGGTTCCGAGTGGGCTTGGAGGTCTGGAGTGTGTCTGTTTCAATGCGAGGAGTGTAACAGGAAAAACGGATGAACTTAGGGCTTAATGTTTGCGAGGAACTTGGATGTGGTTGCAGTGACAGAGATGTGGTTAAAGGAAGGGGAGCAGTGGCAACTGAATATTCGTGGGTATAAGTGTTTCAGGCGTGACAGAGGAGGGTCTAGAAGAGGTGGAGGAGTGGCGTTGTTAGTTAAGGAGAGCATCACAGTGGTGCAGAGGGAGGACAATACAGAGGAGTTAGGAGTGGAGTTGCTGTGGGTGGAGTTGAGGAATAGAAAGGGGACGATTACTATGCTAGGGGTGTATTATAGGCCACCCAACAGCCCGTGGGTAGTTGAAGAAGGCGAATGTAAAGACATTTTGGATAGGTGCAGAAAGAACAGAGTCGTTATAGTGGGAGATTTTAATCTCCCTAGGGTGGATTGGAAAGTACCTAGAGCTGGGGGTTTGGATGGGCAGGAATTTGTAAAATGTGTACTGGAAGGATCATTGGAACAGTATGTGGCTAGCCCGACTAGAGAAGGGGCTATATTGGATTTAGTTCTGAGTAATGAGCCAGGGCAGGTGGTTGATGTTGTAGTAGGGGAACATGTGGCTAACAGTGACCACAATTCTGTCAAGCTTAGGATACAGGTGGAAAAGGATGCTTGTTGCCCTTGGGGCAGGGTGCTGAATTGGGGGAAGGCTGACTACGGTCGGAGTAGACAGGAACTTATGGAAACTGATTGGGAACGGTTGTTCGAGGGTAAGTCCACGCTAGGCATGTGGGACTCTTTCAAGGAAATACTGAAAATATTACAAGATAGATATGTGCCGGCTAAGAGGAACGATGGGAAAGGTAGGATTAGAGAGCCATGGATTACTAGGGATATCGAGGACTTGGTTAGGAAGAAAAGAGAGGCGTATGATAGGTCAAAGTAGCTGGGAATGGAGAGAGCATTGGAGGAATATAGAGAGAGTAGGAGGGAGCTCAAACTTGGAGTTAGAAGGGCAAAAAGGGGGCATGAAATGATTTTAGCGGATAGGATTAAGGAAAACCCAAAGGCTTTTTATTCCTATGTTAGGAATAAAAGGGTGGTTAGAGGAAAAATCGGACCTCTTAGGGATAGAGGAGGGGAACTGTTCTTAGAGCCCAAGGGAATGGCGGAGATCCTGAATGAATACTTTGCGTCGGTATTCACGAAGGAGAGGGGCTTGTTGACAGCACCTGTCTCTGAAGGAGCTGTGGACCAGTTGAGGGAAATATCCATACCGAGGGAGGAAGTGTTAGAGCTTCTAAGTAGCATTAAAACTGATAAATCTCCAGGGCCTGATGACATTTATCCCAGGCTGCTTAGGGAGGTGCGAGGTGAAATTGCTGGGCCTCTGACGCAAATCTTTGTCTCTTCTTTGGATACAGGAGAGGTCCCAGAGGACTGGAGAATAGCTAATGTTGTACCGTTGTTTAAAAAGTGTAGTAGGGATAACCCTGGAAATTATAGACCGATGGGTTTGACATCAGTGGTAGGGAAGCTGTTGGAGGGGATTCTTAGAGATAGGATGTGTAGGCACTTAGAGCGTTGCGATCTGATTAGGGATACGCAGCGTGGCTTTGTTAGGGGGAGGTTGTGCGTTACGAATCTGGTAGAATTTTTTGAGGAGGTGACGAAAACGGTCAACGAAGGGCGAGCCGTTGATGTCGTCTATATGGATTTCAGTGAGGCGTTTGACAAAGTCCCTCAGGGGAGGTTAGTTGAGAAGGTCAAGGCTCATGGGATACAAGGACAGGTAGCTAGATGGATAAGTAACTGGCTTAGTAATAGGAGACAGAGAGTAATAGTGGAAGGGTGTTTTTCTAGCTGGAGATCGGTCACTAGTGGTGTGCCGCAGGGCTCGGTACTGGGACCTCTTCTATTTGTAATATATATAAATGACTTGGAAGAGGGAGTAAGTGGAGTGATCAGCAAGTTTGCAGACGATACAAAGATGGCTGGACTTGCGGATAGTGAGGAGCATTGTCAGGCGATGCAGCAGGACATAGATAGGCTGGTAGCTTGGGCAGACAGATGGCAGATGGAATTCAATCCTGATAAATGTGAGGTGATGCATTTTGGGAGAAA